>JAKKUS010001129.1:0-44622 GCA_023238725.1 Scortum barcoo
GAGCTTCCTGTAAGAAGGTTTCTGCCCGCTCAGGGTCCCCCTTCCTCCTAATAAGCACACACAGACACACACAAATATATCACCTTGTTTTTCATACATAAAACCAGTCATTATTGACAGAATCTGTGCTCTCTACACTCAGTCTACAAATATGCTATGCTATGAAGAATTATGCACTTTTATGGTTTCACATTTACTTTAAAACCCTGTCACACCCATTGCACCACATTAGTGTTTTCATTTATTCTGCCTGATTAGACGTCTCCTTAGCAGTGTGTGGGTGTCTACACACAGTGATGGGCTGACAGTTCTGGAGAAGAGGCCTAAAAGAGCCAGAACACCAGTGTGGATGAGCTGGGCCTTTAAGATCATTTTGAGTCCCATCTAGCGGGTTTCCTTACATGTAGAACTCAGCCAGGCTTTTTCCCACCAGTCTGGCAGACCTCAGCCGGCTGATGGCCCTGTACATCTCCATAGCTGCATGAGAGAGCTCCTGATGCAAGAAGTGGCCAACAAGGTGATGATGGAGGAAGAGGGTGAGAGAGAGGAGAAATATAATCAACCAAAATGTTTCCACGAGATTACATCAGAAAAAAAAAATTATCTAAAAACTGTGACAGGAATTGAGAGAACGTGTGTTAACTTCCTGCTTTGTCAACTACTGAGACACAACATCAAGCAGTGGCAAGAAACTGACTTACAAGATAGTGCCTTTCAAACGCTTCCACAGACGACAAGGCTTCTTTCAGCTTTTTGTAAGGGCTCTGCAAACTGTTGACTGGGGAGGAAGACAAAAAGAGAGGCACAGACAGTTATTTTTTGTCTTTCAGATAAGAATCAGAGCTTCTTCATTGCGCTTTCATCAACATGACTGGCCAAACAAGCTCTCAAATCTTTCAGTGAAGAGGAAATTCCAACCACAGGCATTTCTTTATGCAGGTTGTTAAAAGATGCACTTGAACACACAGCAGACAATAACTGAGGGCCGAACTGCACACGTACTGTGTATTTTTAATCCAAAAAACTGTACATGTCAGAAATACTGTGTATGTTTGAAAAAAAAGTTTCCTTTTCATGCATTTCAGCCAAGAAAATTGAGAGGCAAAAAGTAAGAAGTAAAGGCACTAAATGGGTGAAATCTCAGATGTATCAGCCTGAAGAGCCAGTCAAGCATCCAGCCAGTACCGATTCAGCTGAGCTGCTGCTGATGAAGGCTGATCAGAGCCGAGCCGGGTTGTGAGACACATAAAAACACACAGCAAAAGACCATCACAGACAGCTCAAACACATCTGAATTTTAGCTCAGCTGGTCGGATCACAATCCACACGTCGATGTCATCAGTGAACTTGTAGTTAGTTTCTCTTTACCACCCAGCAGGAATTTAAAGTGTTAGTTTCATTTAACAGCAGCGTCTGAAAACTCACCTGTCTCAGGCCTCTCATCTCCCAGTCCGGCCAGCAGATCCACAGTCCTGTTCAGGTCCTCAGATGTGGGTCCCCTCTCTGAAATTAGGCCACAGAGTTCTCCGAGGGACTTCAACTGGAGAGAGCAGACAGGAAAAAGAATAAAGAATGTTATTTAAAAACACTTTTATTACTTCACCAGCTCTCTTTTCACCAGCTATTTACTGTTGGCTATTGAAATGAATGAATAAAATAACCAGAACCAAAGCACCAAAAACATCCAACAACATCTTCAGGGGCCCTAGTCCACTGAAGGTATCATGACACATCCTAAAATTTAAACAGTGGATAAAAGCTAAAGCCAAACGATTTAGTATCTTTTGTTACCTTGTCGGTCGCGTAAGCCCACAGTCCGACAGTATGGGAGCAGTTTGCAGCTAGCTGGGCCTGATCGCAACAGCCCTCGATCCTGTGCAGAACCTCCAAGCAGCTGAGAAACACCCAGCAGTCAAGCGCTCCCTCCAACACCGACACCTGAATGACAAGGGAGACAACATACGGTATTACTATGAGTGACACATCCAGCTTAGTTTCTGTTTAGATTTTCAGTGTAGTTTTGTTGTCCATCCATTACAGTAGATTCCTTTTTATCTGTGTACATTACATTCTTAAAGTGAACAATTAATGTTTGCCTCCAAAGAGATGTGAATGTGCTTTATGTGATAGAGTTTGAAGAGATTGCATTTTGCGATTGAACCTGAATAAAGTAGATATTGATTTAAGTATAAAGTAAAAGAAAAAACACTGTAGGAGTCATTTACCTCCAGCAGACGTAGCTCCTGAACACAGTTGTGCAGCAGCTCCAGGGCTCTCTGGGTCACCTCCCAGGGCCTCTGGAGGAAGATGAGTAAGGTGCACTGGCGGGAGAACAGGTAGCTCCTCAGGTCCAACAGGCTGGCCTCTCCACGCTGGATCCCGTCCCTCTTCTCCATGTCAATGGGCCGCCGAAGCAACAAGCCGCTCCAGCTACGCACCGGGGCGCAGAATGAGCCGAGCCAGTTAGCCGTGTCTGGAGAGAAACAGACTAGTTGGACCAAAACAAAAACTAGAATGGATCTTGGAAACAGAACAGGCAACCACAAAATGCTTGTGTTTACTTCACTCAAGAGACCCTTGGGTACTGTGGTTACTTACCTCCAGCTCCAAAGTTTAGGACATATTGGGTAAAAAGAGCATCTAGTTCATCATACTGGACCAGGGCGTCTTCAAACTGCTGCAGCATCTCAAAAACAAAGGCCAGCTCCTCCTGCACAATCACACATATATGTAGTTTAAGTGAAGGGACAGGAACATTTTACAAAAAAAACACAAAAATAAAAAGTCCACATCTGTTCTTTTTTTATGTACCTGGACCATGAAGTATTCACAGAAGCTCCAACCAGGCTGGGTGCGTTTCTCTCGGAGCGTACGCATGTCGTCCTCAAAGCGGCCCAGGTTCTTGGTGAAGGACATGAGGAGGAGAGTTCGCAGCTTAAGCAACAAGGAATTCCAGGATTCTTGAGACCGAGACGAGTCCTTCAGAGGGTCTGACAACACCACACACCTGCGTCAAAGGGGGAAGAAGCTTTATATACTACATTTGACTTTATTTAGTCTTGCTTGTTTTGTCTACATTCAGTTTAAAATCCAAAGACTGAATTGAATAAAATTCAAAGACTAAAGAAAAAGCAGGAGTCTCCTCACCTGTCATTCTGCTTGTTGCAAAAATCGCTGCGGATCTTGTCCACGATGGATGACCGAGGCAGGATGTTGGTCTTGTTCTTCTTCTTAGTATCGTTGGTCTCCACGACGATGATGACCCAGTCAGCTGAGCCGTGAGCCCGCAAACTGTTCTGCCAGCGCATCATGTCTTCCTTCACAGAGCCTTTATACGCCTCTGTATCCTACAATAATAAAAAAAACATTACTTAATTTACCTTCTGAAATAATTCATTTTTACAGCGGGACAAAATGTATCCTCTCACTCTGACTTCTCTCAAAAATTGTGTCAAAAGATGAAAATTATACATATGAAGAATACAGCATGTAAACCTTATACTTTATAAGGAAGTATATTAGTATTATTATATTAGTATTAGTATATTAGAAGTATAGAAGTATATTATACTGAACTTGGGAGAGTGAAAACATAACAGATGTATATTTTACATTAACAGTCGTATAACAAATAATACTGAATGATGAATGGAAAGGAAATGATGCTTCTCCTTTAAGTGACCTGCATGTTTTACCCCGTGAGGACGAGGATGTTTCCACATCAGACGGTATCAGAGGAGGGAAAACTACAAGAAGAATGTCGGCCAGCAAGTTTACATTTTCTGATGACTCAACGTATTAACCTGCAGGCTGCTGAATGTTGAGCCTTATATCTCCTGAGTGAATGACTGCCACTTCAGAGCACTGTTTGTTTTAAATTGGGTGGAACTGAGTAGAGCTGGGATTCATGATATGACGAGTCAGTTATGTTATGTAACAGTGTCCGCTGGCAGGGAAAGGAACCGCAGCGGTGGTGTTGCACAATGTTTTGGAAGTGAACTTATAGTTAGAGTTTGCAGGATCCTTTTGAGTCTTGATGATCGGTTGAATGACACTGCACAAGCAATCACACATTTATACTCTATTCAGCCACCTCTGTGTTTTCTTAAGAAGCGTTTATTTAATTAAACAAGGTTTGGATTAATCTTTGACATGTTTTACATCTCAACAGAGAGCCTAACAGGGGTGCGACTACCTCGTATTGTCTCGACTGCTTACACCTGCTGCAGTTTGCGTTCACAAGTTTAACAGGTTGGAGCAGAAGCTGAATATGCAGGTTTCATTTTGTAATTCACATTATTTACATACAGATACAGATGTAGGAAGCGCTCACATTTATTCTGCTTATACTGTCAAGACTGTGTGGGTGTGAACAGTTTATGACTGACATCTGCCTGAATCTTATCTATATCCAGCAGGACAACCTGTACCATTTTACATCCCACAGTTTACATCTTAATTTACAACCTCCAATTTTAAAAAGAACACTGAGACAGGGCAGCTAAGTTATACCCTCTTTGCCACTTACAGCCAGGGGAAGTGTGTTTTGAGGTGTCAGATTTTAAAATGTGTTTGTGCAATGAGTTCTCCAACACTCAACTAACGTCTCAACTAAAAGTGAACAGTGTAAATTTCACAAAGTTTTTACTGCAGATCTTTTGTATTGAATAGCAATGCTGTCGAGGTGTCAATGTCACTGTGTCCACAGTGCACACACATACAGGCTCAGTCCTCCCACACTTGAGGCATAGTCCTTAGGAAATGTCATGAGTCACGAGCTGATGACAGCACTTCCTTAAACCAACCAGCTGCTCAGTCAGCAGCAGCAGGTTCCTGCTCCCCTTCTTGTTTTTCTCCCGTCTGCTTTCCCTAAGCAGCCTTGCAAAGTAGATGTCAAGTTCAGTTTGGGCTTTTTGACTGCAACATCCTAAAAGAGCATCAAGCAAGGCCATGTGCAGAAGTGATGCACTCAAATAACACTCTTCTCTCCCTCTATCTACACTCAGCTGATCTTTTCACTCCACAAACCTGAGTACTTAAAAATGCTCTATAACTCGTTCACACATTTGAAGATGTTGTTTCCAGTGTTTGACAGCGAAAATAAAGCTGAAATGTTCCCGTTAGCCTTCACAGACGTGAAGTTATGCCACCATGGTTGTATATCAGTGAACCTGCATATCTTGTATATCTCAGAGTATGAGTTTGCATGTCTTGCATACAGAGCTGTCTGTGACCTCTTTGCCCAGATAGAGAAGCCCATAAGTACTCAGCTATTCTTAGAGCGTAGACAAGGACGATAGACACTGCCTATCCTGCCGAATGCATGGAATAAAATAACCTTATTAAGATTCTGCTCTTGTGACTTCTTGGACAGCAGCAACAATAAAAAGCAGACTTTACATTTCTGCTCTTGTTCTCTATGATTAATCCATTTGTACGAAAACATGAAAAACTTCATGATAATGAATATAATACTGCAATTTAAGTCTCACTGCAGCAGCATATTTCAGGAAGCTTATAAGACCACAAATAAAATGATTATCCAGGCAACTGTCTGACAACAGAAAGTTATCACAATAAAATCAGCAGCAGCAAGTGTTCGACTATACTAAACAGACTGAATAAATGTCCACAGAGAGTCACTTCATTACTGATTTTTTTAACCAGCTTGTGGATGTCAACATAATAGCACTCCAGTCTTTGCACCTGATCTGCCGGTGGGATGGAGTTGAATTTAATAGAACAGTCCCACTGGAACAAGAGGTTTGTCTTTGGGAGAGCTGTGAGATGGAAAATTTTAAAACCTCCCTTGTATCTGATAATGCACGATGCAATAATTAATGTTTCCCAGCATTGTTAATTAAATTACTGAGTGACTGAGTGATTGAGGTTGTTTTGCAAAGTGGGCGTGTTTGTGTGTGTGTTTTGAGTCACTCACACAGCAGTCAGTCCAGTAGATGTGGAGGAAGGGAAAGGTGAGGAGGGCCTTGTTGCCCTCCTTGGGGAGAAGCTCCTCTTTAAACTGGACGAAATTAGCCTCAAGGTGGATCATTTTTGGTGGACGGCCGTACGTCCTGTGCAGAAAAGAAAGCAGAGTTTAATTAATTTACGTTGAATATTATTATTATTACCGTGCTACAAAATATGACTATATACCTGTGGGCTTAAGCTCCACATTCAAACCCATGACCACATCCAAAATCTAACATAAACATCTGACGTTTTCTCAGAAGCTTTTTTAAATGTGTTTAAAGGAAAAATCAATTTATTGCCACAGTTTTAATGATACTATCCTTTATCAAAACCATCACCTGGAGAGAGAACAAGGCCTTTATTTGAGATAGGCTTTTGCAGTTTTTCTAATTTCCTCTGTTTTGTAAGCATGTTTCTAGTTTGATGAGCTTGATGACAACTTAACAAATTGCTCTTTTAACTTTCTGTTACTGCAAAAATAAGATCCATGACATAAAATAACCACATTTCACTATGGACCTTGGTTTATTCACTAAATCTAACTCTATATATTTTTTCTGATGACACTGAACCTCTCTGGCCACACAGTGGCAACAAAAAATAAAACTAAAAGCTTTATAATGAGACGTATTACTTTATCTTCCCACCACGCATTTATCAGGGCAGTACTCACCTCCTCCACTCCATTGGCTCCCTGGGAAGCTGTTGGGCCAATGACGTATACAGAGACGTAAACAAGTTCTGGTCTCCTGCACCTGTGATGAAAGGGAGAGGACAAAGACCGCTGAGCAATTAGGTCAGACATTCAAATAGTTCACAGAAAAACTGAAGTCCTGTCCATTCTCATTTCCTCATAAAAATGACTGCAGGCAAAATGCCCATTCTCTGATATTACTATAGTGTAGAGTAAATTAAATCTACACATAATGTGAAAAGCAGGGGTACAGTGTGAAAACTACAAAGAACCTACGATGCAAAATAGGACTGACTCAAAAAATGTAAGAAAATCTAAGAACAAAATGCAGATTTTATGCAAACATCAGTTCGTGTTTTTGCTCTCCTCACACTAAACTGTTGTTAAACTGATCTTTTGAGACTCAACACAGTTAAGTTCAGAACTACAGAGGGCCTTGAAGGAATTATGGGATTGTGTGGCATTACAGGGGAAAAACTGTAGTCCAACAAACAAGTTGAGGCTGAGATGTGATTTTCATGTCTGAGGTTCTGTCAGGACAGGCCGGTGTGCTGCACTCTCTTCTCAAATGTATGCCTCTCTGAGAGTCCATCAGAGGGGTGGGGGGGGGAGGTCAACATAGTGCTGATGTGCTCTCTGCCTCTTTATTTGCTCTCTGCTGTTTAACAGCCCTGTGGATCTACATCATGTGCTTCTTTGAACAAGTAAACTTCTTTTACCACTGCTACGTCAGGGTTTGCAGCATAAATTCTCCTCTTTCCAAAACACAGACACTTTTGGTCTCAAACCTTTTTTCTATTTTCTTGTAGGCAATTTTGTTTGTTCTTTCAGATTTACTTATTTTGTCATTTACAACAGTAAAAAGGCCCCAGAGTCATTAACTAAATGACACTGGGAACACCAGCCCATATGTAAAGGAACCATTTAATCTGACTGAAATAAAAAGAGAAACAACATTATAACATTTTTCTTTCTTACCGTGTTACTGAATATTTGCTCATTTTTAAAACTGTAGTCTGAGTTTCTGCGATTTCTGCTGCTTTCAAACAGCTTTGGAAATGAGCTTTGTATTACAATTGACTCATATGTCTGTGCTCATTTCATGCTCGCCACTGTTATTATTACCCTTTAAATAGACTGATGCTGAAAATGTGTTGCTGAAATGACAAACTGCAAGGCTGTTTAAAGCTGAGAACAGAAAATAGCCACGCATATACGTGATGTGATATGTCTCGACATCTGTGATGCATCACATCGATCAACTCTTTTTTTAAGAAGCAGGAATCAAACCTGTGCTGACTGATGTATTCACTGCAATATGAAGAGCTTTCAGTTTCAGAGTTGTGAAGACAGTCCAACTCAAGTAATGATATTTACAACCCAGAATCACATGTTTGCCCCAGAGGACTTCACAATCTGCACAGCACTCAACGCCCTCTATCCTTAGACCCTGATTCATCACTACGTAATCTCTGCATATAGTGTAACAGTATAACTGTGCCACTTTAACACAGACACACAGGAACTATAAAAGGCTCAACTGCTGGAAAGAAGAAAGATTGAAGCTCTAACTCAGGGACAAAACAAATTGTTTGTCACCTCTGACAACAGGCCTTTCATTCAGTCTATTCTCGTCTCATATCAGCACAGGGTCGCTACTGTAACAAAATACGAATCAATGAAAGTGCAAATACAAAACCACAAGTTGTGAAAAGTACTGCAGAAAAAAAACTGTATACCTGTACCTGCTATGACTGTATACTACCTTGTCCTACAAAGAAGCCCTGCAACTAAACACACTTTATCAGCCTTCCTACTGGAAAGACAAACATTCGGTCTTTTTCACCAAAACTGCTCACACCTCCCCAGTCTTACACTGATCAATAGGGAGAGCACTCCTTAAATATTGCAACAGTTTTGTTTTGCACTGCACTCTAGCACACTGAATTTCAAAATGAAAAGGCTTCTGTGAGATTAAAGTGCTGACGTTCAGCTTTAATTTGTTTAGCTGGTTTTTCGTAAAGCAAATTTGTGTAAATGAGAGTCAGACAGTCTTTTAACCCATGCGTCTCCCATCTGATCCAGTCCATCAGCAGTGCTGAGGACCAGGCCTTCACCTTGTCACCGATGAATCATATTATCCGGGGTCTGGCTCGACCATTAAGTGACTTCAGTTTCACAGCAGGTGCCCCGTTTCAGAGATGGTCAAGCTGCCATTCATGGGAGCTGTGTGCATTTTGACAAACAGAGACATGAAAGACTGAGGTTCAAGCTACACTTGAACTGGGTCACATCCACTGAATCATGTAAAAGCTTTTTATAAACACCCCCCCATGGGTAAACAGGACAACAAGTCCAACACTGCTCACCCAGTGATAATGTAAACACCCTCGAATACCCTGCAAGATGAAAATCAGCACTTAAAGCTTCAGTATGCAACTTTCGGCCTATCTGACCCTGCATGTTGGAAAAATGACACTAGGGGGTCCTCAGAAATAAGCAAGCATCCTTATGTGACAAGATTGGAGTGAGTATGTGTTGTGTTGAATTTTCCAGGAGAAAAACATGTCCGAGTCCTTTATGTAGAAATCAGTCAACAGACAAGGAAGAAAGTCTGTGAAGGACTCACTTTTGAGGATATGTTACAATCTGTTCACACAAGGGCAACATAAACACTTAACACACGTAAATGATTACATACAACCCATACATTAAACGTCATAGTGAGCTCTATCTGAATTCAAAGAGTACACTTCCCTGTCCGGACAATGTGACTGTAAATCAATTAGCCTTGCTGCACACTGTTCAGCAGCTGGACAGATACCAAACATCACTGGAAAAAACACGAACTGGTCATAGGCTCTTTCTGAATTCTGCTGTGCTCTGGTCTGAAACTGAATGCCAAACACCATCTTGAAAATGCAGCAGTATGCATAATTAGTTCATACATCAATGTGTGTTAGTTGATATCATTAAGCCTTACAGAGTCTTTAAAGCTCCACTAAACAAAACTGGACTTTGAATGTTCACAACTGGTATCAAATCCAAACCTGCAAAGCAAACAGCGACATAATCCCTGTGACCACATGGGTCAGGGTCAAATAATAGTAAATCTACAACACTGCTCATCTTCCTGCAGACACCAGTCAAAAAGCAGATGGATGGAGAGTGTTATACATTCATAACTCAGATCTATAAATCAATGTTTTAGCACATGCCAGCACCTTCGGGATAAAACTAAACTTTGTCTGAGTGACTGGCTGAGTCTGCAGGTGATTTATATCAATTATCTTGCAGGGCAAACATCATAAACTTTAAAAGAGTGAAAAGAGAAGTCATCACAGAACATGAAGCTGGATGCAGAAAACAAACAACACACAGTGAACCTGACAATAACTAC
This sequence comes from Scortum barcoo, assembly GCA_023238725.1. NCBI lineage: Eukaryota > Metazoa > Chordata > Actinopteri > Centrarchiformes > Terapontidae > Scortum > Scortum barcoo. Next base: position 10,068 of record JAKKUS010001129.1, read on the forward strand.
CTGTTTAATTCTATTTTCTGACACTTTTCCACACCAACCCCAGTTTGTGTCTCTCATTGAAGTATCCGTTTCATAGTTAAGAATTTGCTTTGATAACTATTCTGAACTCTCAACAATGAGTCTCAGTTTTATTATTTTTTTAATCCTACTTCATGTCTATAATCTTAAAAAGACTCTTCTCTCCTAATTTCCAACAAGAGATTCCCTCTAAGGTTGCAAGTAATGAATATTTTAATTACCAAGTAATTTCACAATCATTTTCTTGAATAACTCATCAGTTGTTTGGTTGATAAAATGACAAAGTGACGTCCTAAAATGTCATTGTTAGTCCAAAAAAAGATATCAGAAGATGTTACTGTTACTGTATATTACATTTATATGGTGCCACTTTTGTTGTGTTGTGATTGGAAGGTGATTGGTTTGAGTGTGTTCCTCCATGTTTACAAATATGTGGTACACATTGTAAATGGCACTGAATAAATTGCTTATTTCTGGATCTCATTATCAATGTAAAAGTCACAAACGTACTAAGTTTGGTTTGAGAGGCTTACACCTGAAAAAGGACATCTTGAGGAAAGAACAGATTCTCCCTGTATGACACTTACGGCTTTATATTCTGCAATAAAATCCCACTGATTATCTGTTTCACCTCCACACTCAGACTTACCACACATTTAGTTTAGTTTTGGCCACTGTTACGTGGTTACAGATGTGTTACACAGCTTAATCAGCGATGACTACGTTGCTAAATCATCAGTGCAGATGTAATAGTTGCAAAAGAGATGATTTCAGAAGTTTACACCTGAGTTAGGATGTCTTCAGGAAGAAAGCAGATTCTCCCTGAATCCCACTTCAAACAACTTGTGACTTTATATACTGAATACACCAACAAAATCCCCACTGATTAAGTGTTCCCAGCCGTATGCACATTAAGTTTTCTTGCTCCTGCACTGGGGCACCTTTGGGCCACCCTGTACACAATCGTTACCTGGTTACAGATGCACATTACACAGCTTGTAATCAATTATATTTGAGAATCTAACCATCAATACGAAAGCTGCAAATGTACTACGGATGATTTCAGAGACAGAAACACCTGAGTTAGGATGTCTTGAGGAAAAAAAAACAGATCCCCCCCACTTGAAATAACCTGTCCACGAACAAAATACCACTGGTTATCTGTATCCAGCAGTGTCCAGTTTTCTTGCCCCTGCACTGGGGCACCTATCTGTCCTAAAAATAGAGGTGAAGCTGGCTCCCCACCACCAGCCTTAAAAATAACCCCATCGAGAAGCTCCCAGGAGACTCCGGGGGGATTTATGAATGGCAAACTAAACCCCCCTCTACCCCACATTCAAACAGCATGTGTGGGCTGCAAACCGGGGTAAATGTGACAAGGTGATTACCCCCCTCCTCCACCTCCACCACCACCACCACCTCCTAACTACTGCAGCAGCTCGCCGTGACGCTGTGTCGTTAGCCGGGCCTGTCTAATCAATGCAGCTGCAAGGAAGCTAACTGACAGTTAGCTTAGCTTAACATTTAACACAGGGGAGACACGAAGCCCTCAAACATTACAGACTACACAGGTGGAAACGAAGACACACACTCACATACACACACAAACACACGCACACACACACAGCTGAGCTACTACGTTAGCCGAGATGAGCTAGGTGGCTAAATGTCAAGAGCAGAAAAAAACCCATAAAGGCAGCGTTTCCTTTCAATAAATCAGCACTCACACGTCACAATCGGCTTGTTCTCCATGGTGTAGATGATCGGCTTTTCCTCTTGACACTCCATAGGTGTTAGCGGCGGCGCCCCATGAACATGACATATAAAACACAGCTTTATTATTAGTAAATGCTTGTGTGTGCAGTTGTATTGAATCGATGGGGCCTGTGTTCCCCCCCCCTCCCCTCCGCCGCCACACATACACTGCGCTTCCGGGAAGTGCGTAAGCTGCGTAAACTGTGCGTAAACTGTGCGTCATTAAAGGGCCAGTCTGCGCTTTCAAACCATACACCATGTCAACTGTATATAATATATACAGTATGTATTTTTATATAAAGACAGGGGGTTCAATTTGTGCTTTTAAATCATAGAATGTTTTAACCATACACTGTATATAATATATGTATATTTTTCTATCTTTTATTTTTTTTACCTAATTTATACATGTCATGGTTTCAACTCGTGTGTTCATATAGGCAAAGCTGTGATGCTTATTCATAGTGCTAGTGGTAAAATTAGCAATGCCACATTAGTAATCTGCAAAGTGAACGCTGTGTAAGACAATGTGAAACAAACTCTGCATTTACACCTTGGAAAATTACACAGATGGGTCCTGACCATTGACTATATATAGAAATCTATATATTTGTATACAGTCCTGACCAAGTGTTCATATGTGAAGAGTGGTCCCATTTTCTTTTTAACTTGTCCAATCTCTGCATAAGCTGTGCGTCATTAAAGAGCCAACCTGTGCCTTCAATCTGTGCTTTTTTAAATATAGGCTATATGACACATCACGGGTGTGTTCAGGAAGGTTTTTCTTTGCTGGTGAGAAGCAACAATAGACAGTTTGTGATGCTTATTGAAAGTAATGGAAGTTAACCACATTATAAAATTACTCTTCAAAGTAAACACAGTGTTAGAAAATGTGAAGCAAACACTGCAGCTGCACATTGGAAAATGACACCAAGGGGTCCTGATCAAGTGTCCATATGTGATGAGTTGTCTCGTGCTTTTCTTTTTTTTTTTCATGACAAGTGCCATGCACGGAAATGTGAACTGTATATAAACATCCATATCTTCACATACAGTCTATGGTCCTGACCAAGTGTCCAAATGTGATGAGTTGTCTTAGTAGGTTCAATCTGTACATAAACTGTGCATCATTAAAGGACTCACCTGTGTTTTGAACTTTTTTTTTAATATAGGCTATATGACACATGGCAGGAGAGTTCATGAGGATTTTACTTAGCAAAGATGAAGAGGTTTTGTTGCTTATTTAAAAATACTGGTAGTAAAAGTAGCAATGCCATATTATGAAAATGCAAAGCCAACACTGTGCAAGAAAATATGAACAGGTCACTCTTACAGTTCAAGCAAACACTGCACCTGCACCTTGGAAAATGACACCATGACCAGTGCATTAAAAAATTACCTCCAGGGGTCCTGACCATTGGCTGTATAGAGAAATCTATATTTATATCTATCTTATACAGTATATGGCCCTGATCAAATGTCCATATATGACAATTTGGGAGTGAGAACATGTTGAATTTTCCAGGAACAACTGTCCAGAGTCCTTTGGATAGAAATCACTCATCAGACTGTTACAGGCAAGCAAGAAAGTCTGGGAAGGTTATAAGTTATGTTACCCTGGCAGCAAAACAGGATTTAAAATGGCTGATAGATTACTATATGAACTATACATATATACATAAACTGCACTGTAAATCAATGAGCCTTTCTGCCCAGTGTTCAATGATACACAGTAATCTACAGTGGGGTACAATGCTGCCATCTAGGGGTACAAAGTTCTACTGCTGAGAGTGTGTCTGTTTAAGTTTTCAATATTTTTATTAATAAAACAGACAAAACCACAGACAAAAGTACACATATATTTTTCCTTTTTCATTTTTTTGTCTCTTCATCTTTCTGCCCCATCTCTCTTCTTTCAGAGTCTTCTTCATCCTTTTCCCTCCCCTCCTCAGATTCTCTCTCTCCCTGTTTCTTCTCTTTCTCAGGTTCAATCTCAGCTCCGTCTCCTTTCCCAGGTCTGTCATCTCCTCTCTCTCTGTTTTCCTCTCCATCATCTCCTATTTTCATTCTCAGATCCTCTGGCTCTTTCAGCCCAGATTTATGTCCCTCCAAAATCTTCTCCACATCCTCTTTTGTACTCTTGGTGCTCTCCCCATCTCCCTCTTTGGTCACATCACTACCATCGTCTCCCTGTTTTTTCACCTTCGCATCTGGACCCTCCTGTTCTTCACCCTCTGCCTCCTCTCTCTCCCAATCAACCTCCCCTCCCACCCCTTCGCCTCTTCCCTGTGCTCGTTCCCCCTCTTCCCCGTCTTCTGGCAGATGAGCCTCCAGTGCTGCCACCTCCCACTCCAGCTGCTCCACCCTGGCCTGCATCTTCCGGTTGCTCGACTCCAGTTCCACCATCAGTCGAGCTAGTTTTGTTTGCTGGATTTCCAGTTTGCTCTGCAGTCTGTTTATCTTGGTCTCGATTTTCTCCCCCTCCCCCTCTTCCCTCTCCCCACTTTCCTCCAACATGCCCATCTTGATGAGGATCTGCCGGCCTTTCTCCTCCAGGAGACGTTTGGCTGCAGGGAACTCAGATAACACGTCTGTCAGGTCCTCTTTGGACAAGCTGAACAGGTCAGAGTGGCCAATGCTCCGGATGTTGGCAGTGCGACGATTGCCTGACTTGTTACCTAAAAAAAAAAAAACATGTGACTTCTTTAAAAAACAAACAAAAATAATATATATAAAGCATAGGGAATATAAAGCGTATGATATTACTAACCCATTGTCTATTAAGGCAAACCCATTTAACAATTTAAAGGAACATTATGGAAATACTCTTGTTAAATATAATAATAAAATAATATATTCTTCTTAAATGAAAAGGTCAGTAGTATTACCATTTTCCACTTGTGTCTCCCAACTATGTGTGACATTGTTTATGTGTGTGATTTGCGCACCACTGCATCTGTATTGCCGTAACAGATGGGTTGATTAGTGTACGTTGTGCTAAATAAATAAATGAAAATGAATATAAATGAAAGACCACACATATATCCAGAATGTGTTTGACCCAACTTTGCACAAAGACTGGAAGAAGCAGCTCCAAAACTCTTATTTAATTACTGTTCAGCTAATTAAATTAATTAGGCCGGAAGCATGACAATATAGTTTTAATTGTAGAGGCCCAAAAATTAAATCACTGGGACTCTGCATGTCATGGAGAGTCACACAGTTTTTTTTTTTTGTTTTGTTTTGTTTTGTGACTCTGACTATGGTTAAAGGAATGATCATAAACTAAAACCTAACAATAGTTCTAGTCTTGATAAGACTCATAAACTCTCTTTTCCAAATGTATTTCAAGTAAAATAAATAGCTATTCAGCACCACATTGTGTAAAGAATTGGCCCATTTCTAATCTGAAGTCTTTTCACCACTTGCACAAATAAATAAATGTTGTATGAACATGTGCAAAGTACTTGACATTTGTCTCACCTTTGATGTTGAGGATACTAATTTCACCAAAGAAATTCCCTTCACTCAGCACAGCAAACTCTGTGACCCCATCATCTGCTACAACTGCAAGTTTTCCCTCTTTGATGATGTACATTTCATGGCCGACATCTCCTTTCCTGCAGACATACTCTCCTGGACTGAAAACCTGCAAGACAGAAGGCATGAATAACTTCTTCACCCTTAAATAATTCTTTTCTGAAAGCACTTCTGATGTAATCAGTCAGTAACCAGACAGGCCGAACTCAAATATACATGATAAGAATATGCTACTGAGCCACTGAGTATAAAACCTGAGAGTAGCGGGTTCAACAACATTTAAATTTTTTAAGTAAGTGTAAGCCACTGATGCCCCTTTGACTGCCATATTTTTGCCCCCTGACCTGAGGTGTTAGCTTCAGCACCAGCTCCTCCAGCAGACTTTTCTCACAGCTCTGGAAGATGGTGACTTTGGAGAGCGTGGGAAGGTGAACGCTGACAGCAATCTCTGTCCTCAGGTGCAAGGGCAGCTGCTGCAGGATTTCGTTCTCTCGCATGATCTTCTTGTTGATGTGAAGATGCTGGTACCAGTTGTCAATACGCTGTCGTAGCTCCTTGCTAATGTGATGGCTGCGCAGGTACGCCTTCACCTGAAAGAGGAAAAGAAGAACTTAACCTCTCATTCCTTTTTTTCAGTTGACTTTGTGTCATATCATAAAGAGTGAAAAATCTCAAACTGTCAGAAAGAAAAATATACACAAAATCTTCCTTTTGGCAGTCTCTGAACTCACCAGCTCGTGATTAGGGAAGAAGACGTTGTCACGGTCCTTTAGGCTTGTAATGACGTTGCCCACATTACCAACAACTGATGCAAACACCAGCACGGCGATGAGCAGGTCGGCAATCATGAACAAATACTCTTCTTCCACTTGTGGCATGGGGGTGTCTCCTACTGTTGTGAAAATCAGAGTAGAGAACCAGAAGCAGTAAAAGTACTGACGGCGCATGGAGGCAAACTCTGAATCGCTGATGTTGGGGTACACCCAGGGGTCACTTCCGAAGCCGATGTAGTTGGACAGTGCAAAGTAGAGACAGGCGTTCCAGTGGATCAACACAAAGATGTAGATCATGAGCTTGGAGAGGCGGAAGGTGTTGGGGAAGGAGGTTCTTGTCTCCATGCGGTCCAGGGCCTCGTTGAGTCGCGGCAAGCGCAGAAGGCGGTTGATCCTCACCAGAGGAGTTTGGATGCTAAAGACGAGGTAGAGGAAGTCGGTGGGCAGCAGGGAAGCCAGGTCCCTTAAGAAACGTTTGGAGTGTAGGTAACGCTTCTTCAGCTGGTTTAGGTCCTTGATCAGGATGCCCTGATCCAAGTAACCTGGAGAGGGAAGAGCAAAGTTTAACAAAGCCCACCCTGGTCATCATACAGAGGTACAACTAGCTTCTGAAAGTTAGTTTGGCATTAACTAATAGGGAGTATCAGATCCATCCGACTGTTGTCACATCATAAATGGAAAAGAAAAAGATTCCCATGTTTATGACTTGCTAGCTTTCATGTTATCTGACAGCTCAAGATTATTGTCTTTTTGCAGAGTTGCTCATGTTAAAATGTTAAAAATACTGTGCACAGTCAATATGATACTATACCCATTGATTACCATTAAATTTAGCAGAGCAAGGAAGCTGCCACACCTGTTTGCTTCTTCAAGTACTCCTGTATTATTTAGCACCAAATCAGATAACAGAGGATTTAGTTTCAGTTCCAAATTGGATTTTGCTGTGAAAGTTTGACTGTGCATGTGACAAATAAAAGTTGGATATGAAGACTCCTATTCTATTTTAAATAGAAAACTAACAAAACAAAACAATCTTGTGTACCTGTGTGAACAGTGATGATCATGTCAGCCATATACATGAGGTCTGACAGGTAGTCCAGTGTGAGCCACACAGGCAGGTAGCTCAGTGCAATTGAGGTGAAACACGTCCTGAGAAAACATAACCAATAAGACTCTGTGTCATGTAATGTCAACTAATTACTGGTAATGTGCTTAGATATATTATTACCATTACTATTTGATATTCATCATGCTCCATGTTTGTACCTCAAAATGATGATCACCCAGTTGTAGGAAATAGGCAAGATCATAACCTGTAACCAGATATAATAAAACTGTTCAGCTGGATCAACTGACCACTCCCTCAAACTGAAAAGAAAAGGATGATAAAGAGAAGGGAAAGAGAAATTAGATGTTTTCACTACTTGATCAGTCGGACAAGGAAAGTTGTCGTATATTGTCATATATATTCATGTCCTTTATTCATGTAAAAACAAAATTGCCTCAATGGGATAAACACTGACCAAGAGGTTCTCAAAATGTATAAACCTGTTTTAAGATAGTCTCAGAAAAAAGCCAGTTTACATCACCCTAATTTATTTATAGACCATAACAATGTTGGCACAAATGTTCTTGTTATGGATAAAGAAGTCTTTACAGTAACAATAGAGTATCAGACTGTTTTAGAGTTCTTTAGTATTTAACATTTTCTTGACTTCACCAATATATAAATAATGCAGTGTACTGAATATATTTATGACCACTTGTGATTTATCCCATCCACTACATGACTGAGAGCCTTCATAATGATCAAACATCTTTTGTTCTTCTTGCAAAAAATGTCTGGCGGCAACAATGATTACTTACTTAAAATTCAGCTTCAAGATCCAGTTAGCAATACGTATCTTCCTTTAACATCAACATGCTTTTGAAACAAATTGACACTGGGGCCAGAAGACTAACCACTAAGCCATTTAGCCCTGTCCTCCATACTGTTGTCCATATTTGCACTTTGAGCTAAATGCTAATGTCTGTAAACTCGGAATGGCAAGACTACAATGGAGAGACAACAGGTATTTACCCAAAAAAAACATCCTTTCACTTACCACGTGTGTGGTACTTTAATGCGGTGCAGCACATATACATGTACACACTGCTAAAAGAATGTGGCCATATGTGAATCAGACTAGTTCTCAGTTCTGAATGTGGTCTGAGCAATCAGATCTCAAAGTGCCCTCAGTGGGTCTTAGGTGCATTCACACCTGTACTTAGAGCTATCCACTTATGATTGGATCACCCCAGACACATGTCAATCTAGGTCTGAACAGGGCCTGTGATCACGCATTGTGAATGTCAGTATTGCTGGTAACATAACAAAGCAGCTGTTCACCTTACTTAACAGGTACCATTTATAGGCCTTGATCAAATTCTTTGCTAATATACCATTTTTATACTTGTTTAGTTGTCTGACAATAGAATCTGAAAAAAATTGTCAAGTATAACAAATGCTGTAGATTATAAGTTTGATTCTGATAAAACATCATGTACTGTGACCACAAAAAGAGGATATGTATTGAAGAGTTTCATTGTGGTTGGAAAACACTATGTAAACAACTATATAACGCTACAGGAGATGCATGTGGTTTTCACATATGTCTGTTACACGCATTATGGAAACTATACAGTTTGTAGTAGTTTTAGGTGACCAGAAGTGCAGAATGTAGAGCATGATGTAACCTCAGGTAGTTACTACATAGGTATAAATAGAAAACAGTATGACTTGCATTTCTTAACACTAATATGCTACAAGTGTTACTTAATTTATTTTTTATTTTATATTATTTATTTTTTTCAAATGTGAATGACTTTCATACATGTAAAGGGTGTCATGCAGTAAAAGGAGAGGTATACTGTGTCCAAGTCCTTAAAGTTCCATGAGAGGAGAAGATAACAGGGGTAGACTGATATCATCACCACCACATCTGTCAGGCTTCTGTCTGGCGCCTGTTGAAGACACGACTATCTTGATGACCCAGTGTGCATTGTAATCAGTGAGCAGTTATTTAGATATTGAAAAAATGCATCATTCTCCAATAGGTGTAATCAGGTTCTAGCTTCTTTCCAGTATCAATTCCAAGAATACACCAAAGGCAGCTGTTTTCATCAGGCCTGCATGAGCCTTGATCTGGTCTTATCTTGTCCTGTTTCCTTTGAACCTCAAAATTATGCTCCTTTATCTCAATATGAACACTTAGGGGAAAATACTCTATTCATGATCACACAGCAGAGGAACTGCTCACAGTATGCCCTCTGACTGGTGGACACAAAGCTGTATCAATAGTTTTATTTTGTCTGAGCATAATCATTAATGATGCATGTAAAATAGAAGGCTGTTGTCTCATTGCCTGGGCTGTAGTGATCAAATCTGAATTTAGCAGATTTGAACCAATCACTGCTGTGCCTATTAATTGTTGCACAATTTAGTCAGACAGGGACAATACACTTGTCACAGTGTATTACACAGTGTATTTAGTGTTCTCCCTCTTATGTTTATGAATATAGAGATTTTGTCTATATTAGGACTGAATGAGAAAGAACCTGGGTTAAGTCTAAAATAACATCTGTAACCCACTTGTGTGATTTTTTTAAAGCATTTTCAGAGGTAAATTGATGATATGTGGTCCATTTAAAAAAAAACTGCAGTCATCCAACAGCTCATCTTCTCTGCAATGTTCAAAACTTATTTGTAGACTATATAGTGCAGAATACATTCATATCTTGTTGTGTGGACCAATTTTTGCCTCTAGTGCCACTAATTCTGTGACTATTACGTTGCATTTTACAGTTGTTTTACAATAACACCTCCTCTTTCTGAATAGGTGGATCTTTGATGTGAAGCAGCAGCAAGAAATTTTTCTTAGTATACTATAATCACAACTCACAGGGTTCAGAAATGACTGGAAGTTATCATTAAACAATAAAATAAGACTTCATAAAAAGATAAAGATTCAGTTGGAAACTGCAAAATGACTAAGAGCTTAGCACAGAAAGACGGACAAACTGTGCTTTCTTTCTCTCTTTGCAATGTTGCACTGACCAGTATAGATTCCTAAAGAAATCAAATAGTGTTACATTTACAGCCATTGTCTCAGTCACATGGAACATTTTCTCAGACTTTTCCTGCAAGTCTGCTGATGGGTAGTGTGATGCCCAATCTTACATTCTTGGGGTTTTTAGAGCATTTGATGACACAGTAGGGGAGAAAGGCTGGTGGTCTGGGCTGACATGTTGGGAAAGGTAATTAGCACAGAAATCCCGCAGAAATATCTCTCATTAAACTCCAGTCAGACCGCTGTACCAGCTTCCATCTGGAGGCCTTTCCCTCACTTTCTTTTATTGACAAATGTTGGGGCTTTTATGACACTTTTTTTCTTTATAGTCTCCACCATCTGGCTATATTAATTCAAGCATACTTTAAAAAAGTCTGTTGAGATTTACAGTGTAGACCCCAAGGACATGCACAATACTTGAACAGTAGTTCATAAAAGTAGCGCACATACTTCAGTATCCCTTTTTTAGTTACTTGTGCTTTTTTTGTCATATACTTCTAACAGTTATTAACATGCAGTCTATATTTAATGAACCAAAGGTTTCCTTAAATATTGGTAATTGTTAGTCATTAGTATTAGTATTGAATGGAAATTGAATACTTTACAGCTGTTACTTTACATCATTAAACATCCATCCATCCATCCATTTTCAACAGCTTGATCCGGGACCGGGTCACGGAGGCAGCAATCTGAGCAGAGATGCCCAGACTTCCCTCACCCCAGACACTTCCTCCAGCTCTTCTTCCAGAGGGGACCCGGCAGCGTTCCCAGGCCAGCTGAGAGACATAGTCTCTCAGCGTGTCCTGGGTCTTCCCAGGGCCTCCTCCGGTGGAGACATGCCTGGAACACCTCCCTGAGGGAGCGTCCCAGGGGGCATCGAAACAGATGCCCAAGCCACCTTAGCTGACTCCTCTCGATGCAGAAGGCAGCGGCTCTCTCGAGCTCCTCCCGAGTGACAGAGCTTCTCACCTATCTCTGAAGGCAGCGCCCAGCCACCCTGGAGGAAACTCATTTAGGCCGCTTGTATCCGCTTGATCTAGTCCTTTCGGTCCATTACCTAAAGTTCATGACCATAGGTGAGGGTGGGAGCGTGATTAACCGATAAATCGAGAGGCTTTTTTCGACTCAGCTCCTTCTTCACCACGACGGTCAGGTACACCGACCGCATAACTGGGGCCTTCTGCACCAATCCGCCTGTCAATCTCACGCTCCATCTTTCCCTCACTCGTGAACAAGACCCCGAGATACTTGAACTCCTCCACTTGAGGCAGGACCTCTCCACTCACCCGGAGAGGGCACGCCACCCTTTTCCGGTCGAGAACCATGGCCTCGGATTTGGGGTGCTGATTCTCATCCCAGCCGCTTCACACTCGGCTGCAAACCGCTCCAGTACATGCTGAAGGTCCTGGCCTTGATGAAGCCATCAGGACAACATCATCTGCAAAAAGCAGATGATGAAATCCTGTGGTTCCCAAACCTGGACTCCCTCCGGCCCCATGGCTACGCCTAGAAATCCTGTCCATAAGATTATGAACAGGACCGGTGACAAAGGGCAACCAACATGCACTGGGAACAGGTCTGACTTACTGCCGGCAATGCGAACCAAGCTCCTGCTCCAGGTCGTACAGAGACCGAACAGCCCTTAGCAAAGGCCCCCGGACCCCATACTCGCTGGAGCACCCCCACAGAATACCACGAGGGACACGGTCGAAATGCCTTCTCCAGATCCACAAAGCACATGTGGACTGGTTGGGCAAACTCCCATAAACCCTCAAGCACCCTTTGGAGGGTATAGAGCTGGTCCCAGTGTTCCACGACCAGGACGAAAACCACATTGTTCCTCCTGAATCCGAGGGTCGACTATCGGCTGAATTCTCCTCTCCAGTACCCTGGCGTAGACCTTCCCGGGAGGCTGAGAAGTGTGATCCCTCTGTAGTTGGAACACACTCTCCGGTCCCCCTTTTTAAAAAGAGGACCACCACCCCAGTTTGCCACTCCAGAGGCACTGTCCCCAACCTCCAGGCAATGCTGCAGAGGCGTGTCAGCCAAGACAGCCCCACAACATCCAGAGACTTGAGGTACTCAGGGCGGATCTCATCCACCCCCGGCATGCCTTGCCACTGAGGAGCTTACGAACTACCTCAGTGACTTTGGCTTGGGTGATGGACGAGTCCACCTCAGAGTCCCCAGCCTCCGCTTCCTCATTGGAAGGCAAGTCGGTGGGATTGAGGAAGATCCTCGAAGTATTTCTTCCACCGTCCGACAATGTCCCCAGTCGCGGTCAACAGCTCCCCACCCGCACTGTAAACAGTGTTGGCAGAGTACTGCTTCCCCTTCTGAGGCGCCGGACGGTTTGCCAGAATCTCTTCGAGGCCGACCGATGAGTCCTCCTCCATGGCCTCACCGAACTCCTCCCAGACCCGATTTTTTGCCTCCAGGACCCGTCCGGACTGCGGCTTTCAAGCCTTGGCCTGCCGGTACCCGTCAACTCGTCGGGAGTCCCACGAGGCCAACATGGTCCGATAGGGACTCCTTCTTCAACTAGCCTGACGGCATCCCTTACTTCCGGTGTCCACCACCGGGTTCGAAGGGTTACCGCCACGACAGGCACCAGAGACCTTGCAAGTCCACAACTTCCGAACTGCCGCGTCGACAATGGAGGCAGAGAACATGGTCCACTCGGGACTCAATGTCCCCAGCCTCCCTCGGAATCTGTGAGAAGCTCTTCCAGGAGTGGGAGTTGAAGACCTCCCTGACAGAGGGCTCGGCCCAGACGTTCCCAACAGACCTCTCACAATACGTTTGGGTCTGCTAGGTCTGTCCAACTTCCTTCCTCTGCCAGCGGATCCAACTCACCACCAGGTGGTGATCGGTTGACAGCTCAGCCCCTCTCTTTACCCGAGTGTCCAAGACATACGGCCGGAGATCAGATGAAACGAACAACAAAGTCGATCATCAATCTCCGGCCCTAAGGGTGTATCCTGGTGCCAATTACGCATGCACTGATGGACACCCTTATGCTCGAACATGGTGTTTGTTATGGACAAACTGTGACTAGCACAGAACACCGACAGAACACCGCTTCGGAGGTTCAGATCGGGAGGCCGTTCCTTCCGATCACGCCTCAGGTATCACTCACTGTCGTTGCCCACGTGAGCGTTGAAGTCCCCAGTAGAACAATGGAGTCCCCAGTCAGAAGCACCATCAAGTACCCCTCCCAGGGACTCCAAAAGGCCGGGTAGGTATCTCTACTGCTGTTACTGTTCGTCGGCCCGTAGGCACAAACAACAGCAAGAGACCTATCCCCAACCCAAGGCGTGGAAGCGACCCTCTCGTTCACCGGGGTGAACTCCAACACATGGCAGCTGAGCTGGGGAGCTATAAGCAAGCCCACACCAGCCCACCGCCGCTCACCCTGGGCACCCTGGACCCTCCACTCCAGAGTAGTGGAGGGTCCAGCCCTCTCAAGGAGCTGGGTTCCAGAGCCCAAGCTATGCGTGGAGGTGAGCCCACTATCTCTAGCCCGGTTACCTCTCAACCTCCCATTTGCTGCAGCTCAGGCCTCCTTCCCCCCAGCGAGGTGACATTCCATGTCCCTATTGCCAGAGTTTTGGTCCAGGGATTGATTGGGTCGTCGAGGCCCCCCGCCACGACTGCTACCCAAACCACATTGCACCGGCCCCTCATGGACCTTCCTGCGGGTGGTGAGCCTACTGGAAGGCGGGCCCACGTCGCCATTTCGGGCTGAGCCCGGCCGGGTCCCGTGGGCAAAGACCTGGCCACCTGGCAGGCGCTCGCCTGCTGAGCCCCAACCCAGAGCCTGGCTCCAGGGTGGGGCCCAGTGCTTGTCAATCCAGGCGGCGTAATGCAGGTCCTTGTTGGTGTTCTATTCATGGTGGGCTTGTGAACCGCTCTTAGTCTGGCCCGTCACCTAGGACCTGTTTGCCATGGGAGACCCTACCAGACCAGGGCGTAATGCCCCTGACAACATAGCTCCTAGGATCATTTGGGCACACAAACCCCTCCACCACAGTTAAGGTGGCGGTTCAAGGAGGGGATCATTAAACATTTATTGACAAAAGTTGTAAAAATAGTTCATTGTATTTATGTTGACATTCGTTTATTGGAATATTAGAACGGGTTTCTTATAGTCACATGGTTTTCAGATAAAGCTTATGCAGTGTAGTTCATTAAGCTGGCATCTGTTCACCAGGGGGCATTTTGCTGGGAAGGTTTGGGTCAACATGTTCCCTTAGAGGGAAGGCTCACTGCAAATTAATATAAAGTTGTTCTGAGTGATCACCTTTATGTTACGTCCTGTCAAGTTTGTTAAGTTTCATGTCTGTCACGTTTTCTGCTCTGAGCGTCAGTGTTACACTTTATCCTCTGATGAAACATTTCTATCCTGATGTGAGGGGTCTCTTTCAGGGTGACAATGCCCCCATCTATAGAGCAGGTGGGTCACTGAATGGTTTGAGGATGAAAATGATGTGAATCATATGCTATGGCCTTCACAGTCACCAGATGAGCACCAGGGCTATGCAGAAAAAAAATCTGTCAGATTTATGACTTAGGATAGTTGTGTCACGTGTGAGGCAAGGTTGGACCCAATACAGGACAGGACGAGACAAGACAGGGCTGATGTAGACCACAAAGCACTTTTATTGCTTACTGGCAGGCAGGTCAACAGGTAAACAAAATCAGGAAATGAACACCTACAGTCTGACACTGAACAAAGGATGGGGACAGGTATATACACTGTTGGTGATGGGGAAGTGGAGACAGGTGAGGAGACTAACAGGGGACAGGTGAAACTAATTAGGATGGAGTTGGTAATCAAATAGGGAGGGAAACACACAAGGGCAGGAAGTAAAGTGATAGACAAGTGAGGAGAGGAAAGATTACAAAATAAAACAGGAAGTGTGCATGACCAGACTGAAAACAGACAAACACAAGGACCGAGAACAAGACCTAACAAAAAACACAATGAGAGCAACAACCCGAGTGACAAAAAACACAAGGACAGAGAAACATCAGGGAAAAATGGAGGCAGAACCATGGCAAGTCATAGGCTGATACTGGCTTATTATTACCTCTATTATTAATTCTCCTTCTGGCATTCTTCAGCTTGAGGTGCATTACCACTTCTTTCAGGACAGGAGGACGACCAACACTGATTTGTATGTAACCTGGGAATCATAATCAGATTTGGCCAGTGGATGAAAGTGTAAACAAAAATTTCTTAAACCTCATGAGGATTTTAAAAGCATGTGAAATGACAAGAATAAAGTGAGACATAGAAACCCTTTCAAATTTAGCTCATAAGACTTCTCACAAGTGTTGTTCTACCAAGCTGAAGGTCTGAAGTCATACAGTGAGGAATAGTTTGTCACAAGAGACATGTGAGAGCCAAATCAGCAATGTCACTGTGCAAGTGCTAGTTTGTCTTTATGCATTGGACCCCTTAAGCACAAATGAATCTGAATGAATGTCTCTAAGTCTAAGTGTTTTTTCTTTCTTTTTCTTTCTTACTTCTTTTACATAGCCATCACTTCTTTCTGAACAGGGATGCAAATTGTGATTGGTCTGATTGTTATTAACTTACTGGAATCTCTGGATGATATCCAAAAAGGGGCCTCAGGAACACATATCACCTCACACACCCACACACTTGTCAGCATCAGCCTTCCATACCATGAAAGCATCACACACACTAATCCCTACTGTCGGCGGCCTCTTTGTTTTCAGCGTCATCTAACTTCTTTACAGGTGACTGAGTGACCCCTGTCTAGAGATTAACTAATTTCTTTAACAACTCTGAGCAGCATGTCACATTTACTACTGTCTCTGCCTTCAGACATGACTGGAAAGCTAGAGAACTGAGCTCATACTTACTTTGTGTGTGTATGTAATGAAGACCTGTGTTGTCACGTGGCTTTGATGGGCCACTATCAGATAAAATCATCTTAGAAGAGATTATTTTCAAAGGGCAGGTAGACACTCTGCTATAAACTGCTTGATGAGTGAAGAGGGAGTTGTAGAATATGAGAATCTCAGTGACCAGAGGAGATTAAAGTTATTTCTCATTTTAATGGTACTCTGACTTGGCTGGCAACATCTGTATCCCTCAGGCTTCAAATGTGAGCTTTACCTGGTAACTGTCAATATTATCAAGTGAATTATTAGTTCATTTATGTTAATGCTGTTAATGAATCTGTGTTGTTTTAAATTTTGTACATTCAAGGTTCCGAGATGATGTATACAACTGACTTCAAATGTCAGCACCATGAGGTTGACATTTGTGATCTTCAGTCAAACGTCTCAAAAGCTACTGAATGGAAGGATTACCACTACATTTCACATATACATTCATGTCCTCCACAGAATGAATTGTAATAACGTCTCCTTTTGACTTTTTAAACGTCATGCCTGCTTAACATCAGATCAAGGAGAGATCAACTGTAAGTTCATCCACTTCCAATACTACTTCCAATACTACTGCCAGACAACTACGGTTGCAGAGGGTCTGGCATGGTACACCTTTACAGGTCGCGAGACAATCACAGGGCTAATTTGAAAGTGCCAAAGAAAACTTATTGAGGTAAGGAACAGAGAAAAACTTTAGCAATTAGACAACATAGATGTAAGAATCTTCATTAAGCATAAGTCCATATGGAGGTAGGAGATAGGACAGGATCCTCCAGAGTTTAGACACTAGAGGTAGTGAAGTAAAACCTGCAGGTGGTAGCTGTAAACTTTCAGTTGAGTCCCCCAGGACATCCTGGAGATTGTGGTGGGTGAGAATATTTGCTTGTACTTGGTACAAAAGACAGAAATTGCAATTATTATAAAGAACAGCATCCAGGGACTGACAGATTAAAGGAATACATAATCATTTTGGTCAAAGTACTGGCTTGCCGAAGTACAGCCTTAAAGAGTCTAGCACTGCTGTACACTTTGGAGTCTTGAGTCTTTTTATTCTTTCTATTTCTTTTCTCTAATTCTTAAATGTTACATTTGTTATTTAGCATAAAGTGCATGTATGCATGCCACTATGCATTTATCTACTTCTCTTACTTGTGTATGTGACAAATAAAGCTTGGAATGTTTGAATCCTTGAGGGAGTTAAGCCAGTTGCCAGCCAGGGCTTTTTACTCTTATTGCATCCACCTCCCCACCAAGAAGATTAGAACAATTTGTGACTCAATTCCATGTCACCCATCTACCTCCAGGTTCTTGACCAGTCAAACTAAATATACACCTGTTTGTGCGACCTTACTGGCTGTTTGTGAAGGCCACCAAGACCACAACTGTTATGGTCTTAACCACTGGAATATAAGAGTTATATTGTTCATTTTTCAAATATGTGTGTAAAAAATGATGACAACTATAGCAACCCTGCAGTTATGAGGATTAACATGAAGGATGTTAATGTAAAAGGAACAGGATCACATCTGTGTATCCTCTTAATCTCTCTCAGTTTACCACCCTCTTTCCTTGAACCATAGGGACTTTAACCAGTCACCATCAGATATCTTCATCTTTAACATTACAAAAGACAGTGAAAACAACCCTTAAGGCTATTTAATTAGTAGTTAATGTCAAATGTTGTGTCTGCTCTATCAGAATCAAGTGTCCAGATGCACAGAGAGTAAGAGCTTAGATGGGAGCCAGCACTGAGAAAGCTGAACTAAAGTGGTGCACTTGTCACAAACCTAAATACATGTGGTGTGAACATCTAAAGTGCTATTCCTATTTTAAAAGCAGCTCTGTATGCCCCTTTCCGTCATGTAATGTCCTACTTTGGCCAGATAGCTCACTTTCTTGTTTTGAGCTTGAATTCAAACGGTTGGATGGAAACACTTGCAGATGTCAACTATGTTATGTAATCTGAAGGGTCACTTTACAGAGTGCAGAAGTTTGAAGGAGGTCTTCATAATAAAGAAACTGCAACAATGGATTACTCTTACTTGCTTGCTTTCTACATGCTAGTATTCATTTATTTGTACAATTATTTCTATTCAGAAATGAACTGATTCTATTGTGATTGTTACATGAGCTGTAAATGTACTTTTTGAAATTAAACAGGAAGCATTTGTGTTTTTGTGTTTCCTGTTAAAAAAACACAGTCTAAATAACTAATTTCATTCTCTCAAAGCAAATAATAAATCTAATATGACAATCATGAGTATAAATACCAACAGGCAAACCGAGTAGAGTAAACTGTTACATAAGTACAGTGATGTAGTAGATGTCTTGGATCAGATTGAGGGAAGCGCCGCAAAGATGTGACCCCCTGTTTGTTTGTGTCATCAGAGTTTTAGCAATACACAATATGGGCTGCATGTGGGTATAATAATAATAATAATAAACCAAAACATATACAAAATATATAACATGATAACTAGGATAAATAATATTTAAATGTTAAAAAGTTAAAAAACAAGCAGTAATATCTTAAAATAAATTCTTCACAGATAACCAGTGATGGACAGAAAGCAACAGTGTGGCGTGATAGCTTCTCTTAATACAAGTTGGCAACAGCCTGCCATCAGTGTTTTGTATCAGCTGCGGTCTCTTTGGATGTTTCTAAAAATAAAGTACACTGAATAATCAAGTCTGGATGATATAAAGCATGGATGACCTATTCTAAATCTGTAGTCTAAAGGAATGACCTAATCTTGTTTAAATGGGCTGTGAACGACTGCTCCACTTCAGTTATCTGAGCATCAGAAGACAGTGCTGAGTCAAAAAAAAAAAAGAAAAAAAGACAGGCAGACTAGAAGAGAGATTGTTAATACTTCTAGTGCTGGGGCCAGAGGGGGTAATTATGAGTCATTTAAGACATTTAGCTGCAGGAAATTTTTGGACATTGAATTCTAAATTTCAACAAGGCAGGACATGAAGCAAGAAACACTAGTAGTGCCAGGCTTTGAAGGAGCATACAGGACATACAGTCCACATAACAATGAATGTCAATATTATGTCTACACGTGCCTCAGAGGTAGCAAATAAATGGTCACACCCCTTGTGGAGCCCACAAGACAGAAGAGCATGAGAGGAAGAGGCATCTCAAGCATAAAATGGACCTGTTTGACATATAGGAGGTGAACCAGTTCAGAGCCACTGCACTGATACCAACAACGTTTTTCAGGCAGTTGATGGCGACATTGTGGTCCACTGTGTCAAAGACTGAGCTGAGGTCAAGGAGAATTTAAATGAGGCACAGGCCTGCATTGATGACAAGCAGTATACCATTGGAACCTAACCACCAACAATTGTGGTTGTGGTTAAAAGAAACCAGTGTTGGCTGTAGGTAGGAGACAGGATGTGAAACGTGGCCACTGGTTTAAGACACTTTGTTCTATCCACCCCAACTTCCCTCCTAATAGGTTTTGTGGTGCTATAACAGTGTCACGCTACGCACGTCTTTCTTTCTAACTGATGACAATCATTATTCCCACAGCCACATGAGGTTGTTTGTTAGGAAAGGTAATCATATGTCATTTTATGAACAAATTACTTATAGTGAGGCCTTTTTTGTTTTCTTTATAAAGACATTATACATCTCCAGAAAGTGACTCAGTGATGAAGCAGGATTTAGACACATCAATAAAATGTATGTAACACTGACTATTTCACATATATTGACTTGTGTAGATGCTGACTGATTTTGATCATGATCACAGCAATGGAAAAATATTTTATATTATCTGGGTTGATTACTTAAGGGATTTGTTCAGGGAATGATAAATACATTTTACAAATTACACAAGGCTGTGAACTGAGGTTAACTAAACTGAATTCACCAGTGATCTATATATAGGATGTTCATGGTGTCTTTGTCACCCTACAGCTAAGTTAAAAACTCTGAATTATTCCAGTCCTTTACATGAGCTGACATTGTTTTTTAAACATCTTATTGCTGAATGGAAATAATTCACTATTATCTGAAAATCTCAAGTTTTCAAATGATTGAAGACATAGTGACATTAAAAATTGTTTCTACGACTGCAAATGTTTAGTTGAAATGCCATAGATCATGTTTGAACATATGTTCTTTTCAGGAAGGCAACTCTGCATAGTTAAAGACATGGCAGGCTCAGCATGATGCTAATTACACCCAAACAAGTTCTTTACTGTGGCTTCGGAAGAAATCTGGGACAAATTAAACCATCAAATGACAAGTACCAATTACCAAGTTACAAAGTAAAAATCTGCTCACATAGTTATAATCCAATGCCAATGAGTTGGGTACTTTAATTGATGGCTTTTTCACTCAATCACTGATTCTTTTATTTAGTAGCATGTTTGTTCTCTCTCTCTCTCTCTCTCTCTCTCTCCTGTCTCTCTCTCTCTCTCCCTTTGTGTGTGTGTGTGTGTGTTCTGAACTCTCTCTCTCTGCAGAGTTCATGGTGGCACTAAGATAATTCCATGTCAGATGACTGGGGAAGTTAATTAGAGAGTGGGAGGGGGAAGGGAAGGTGGTGGTGGTGCAGTTATTTCCAGCTAAAGCTTATAGTATTGAAAGCTGTAATAGTCCAACTTGGCAAGACAAACAGAGAGACGCAATTCAGCTAATGTTACAGGAGAGTGTGCACAATACTACGTTAGATGGTTTCCAGTTGATGTGGGAATCAGGAGAGTGTATATTGCCTCCCTTGCTGACGCTGGCTGTATTAATTTCTGTGTGGAGAACGCTGTACCCACCAGGACTGTGTAGGGTTTTTCTAACAGTAAACCTGCATTAGAAAAAAGAGGGCCTTTAAACCAGGAAACAAGGAGGAGTTGGAGAACATGCAGAGGGAGCTGAGGTGGAGGATCAGGGAGGATAAAACCAGAGAGAAGGTCGTGCACTTCCGCAGGTACAAACACACTCCTCCTACACCAGTGAACTCCAGAGAATACACTGGACTGGACAGACAGTACAAATGCACTGTACAAAAAAGGCAGAGTCTATGTGCTGATCATCTCTGGTGAAGAACAGGTCCAATCCAATGCAGCACACTGGGCAGCTCTTTCAGTGACAAGCTGCTTCACCTGTGCTATGTCAAGGAGAGATGTCACAGGTCTTTCCTCCCTGCTTCTGTTAGGCTCTACAGAAGAGTAAAAATACTTAAATTAAAATGTATCAAACTGAGAAATAAAGTGCAATAAAATTCACATTGTTATTTCTACACTGCAGTCTGAGCAGTGCTGCCTTGTTTGGCACAAGTAACCTCTTACAGCTCCCAATCGGTGGCCTGGCTAAAAAGTTCATGGTGTCACACACACACAAGATGCTGATGGAGCTAGTTATAACTACTTTATATAGAGTTTTCTGAAAAGTAAGCTAATTGTAATGGTGTGAAAAGCACACCTATTTGTCTTTGAAATGTGGTGGAGTACAAGTGACGTAGCACTTCTTCTATGGCAGCAGAACATAACATTTGATACAAAGAAAAACGTACCAGTACTTTTTATACTGAACAAATGTGCGTACTTACTTGTCAATGAATATGTGACTGTGCTCATATTAAAGAATTTAACCAGCACTGTGCAATAACAAATAGGCCTCACACTGAGACCACACTAAAAAGATATTCCTCATTGATGAGCGCCATATTGATCAAACACTCATAATGTTGGTAGCAGTAAATTGCAACATTTCACAAAATTAGCTGCAGTGAAGTATCAGTGCAAGTGCAGCTAATTTTGTGAAATGTTGCAATTTACTTCTACCAGCATTACGAGCGTTTGATCAATATGGAGCTCAACAATGAGGAACATAACGTGCAAAATCCTTGTTTTTTCACTGTAATGTGAATACCAAAATATTGCCTTTGACCTAAAGGTCAGGTGTAAAGGCATTTCATTCCAAGGACGAATAATTTCATAGTGATAAAGCCATCTGACTACAGATTCAAGTAGTTTCAAGTACAGCACGAAGCACTCCCTCATTAAGACAGTCATCAAGGCCTGTTAGAGTTAATAATCTGTCAAAATGTATATTATTTTATTATTAAATATTGATAGGGTTGAAAATAA
Organism: Scortum barcoo; assembly: GCA_023238725.1. Classification (NCBI taxonomy): domain Eukaryota; kingdom Metazoa; phylum Chordata; class Actinopteri; order Centrarchiformes; family Terapontidae; genus Scortum; species Scortum barcoo. Next base: position 32,290 of record JAKKUS010001129.1, read on the forward strand.
TTCAAATCACAGTGATAATAACATTACTCTGATGTGTCAGCAATGGCAGGTCAAGGTTGCATTTCTGTTATTCTTAGTGGTAGTGAAGAACTGAAGTAATCTTGCCAGGCTGGGTGTGTTTGTGCCCAGCTCAGGTCTGAGCTGGTAGCTTGGGTATGCCAATGGGCCTGACAGGCCTCCTCCAGGCTCTCTCTAATAGGTGCTAATTGCATTCCATTCTTGCTGGTCAGTCGCCAGAGGGAATGTGGCTGTTATTATGGTGGAGCCCTGGAGCCACGGGCCATCAGCACATTCTTCTGGACTCAGTCAAAACACGCCTCCTGCAACTACAAAGGTGTGAGGGAGTCTGCTGAGAGAGCAGTCCCAAGGCAAGGCTTTCTGATCTGTGTGTGAGTGGGGATAGATGTTTGTTTGTTCCGGATTATATCAAACAAGGAGACCCATGGATAATCACAATGATGATAGCAAGACAGCCCTCCCACTTTGCACCAGTCTATAGTACTCTTCTTTTAACTTGGTTGTGTGTTAAAGAACAAGTATGTACTATTTTGGATCTATTTGCAGAAAAGGAATACAGTATTCATAATGATGTTTTTATGGTGTATAATACCTGAGACTAAGAACTCCACAGAGCTTGCCATGTTGCATCACTATGTTTCTAAAGCAGCCTAGAATGAACAAAGCATGTTCTGGCTTTATTTTTTTAAGTGACAGTTTAGGTTCTCCTACACTTGGAAGGGGAGTAGTGAAGGGAAGGGTTTTCAGCTCACCATTAAGTGCTTCCTACACTCTGGTCCTGTCCAGTGTCCACCATTTGAGATAAAAAAAAGTCTTCTCATGGAGCTACAGTCCACAGTTTTAAGCTTTCTTTAAAAGTATGTTTAACTGACCACACAGTCTTTAAATTATGAGTTTTGCCAAACAGTAGAGATGTTGATTTACAGTAAACTACATTACACTTCTGCAATTAAAATTCTGTATGAATTTATTCCTATTAAGTGAAAAAAGGTACATGTAATACTCAAAGAAAAGAGATATTTGACATATAACATGTATTTTATTAAGTACAAGTAAAGTAAAATTTGCCTACTAGTCATATGAAAAAACAAACAAACAAAAATGTAAAAATTTAATCTGCGGTTCATTCTTTTTAGAACCAGATCAAACCAGGAACATAAAAGAATTTCCTATGCACTTGAGTCTATATATAGTGAGGTTTATCAGTATCCACAACTGCTGTCATTAAATTTGGCTGTTGAATTATTCTTACCAGTATTGTTAGTACATTAACATTTCCTCCAATAAGCAGAGAATTTGTTTGAAAAATGATTACAAAGTCATCAGATTTTTGAGGGTTATTAACTCACATCGTTCTGTTCAGTCAACTGCTTAAAACTAAGCTACATTTTTAAAATGTATAATTTGTTATAATGTTATTTATCAATTAGCTATCAACTACAGATGTGGTTATGGAAATCACAGTGCATCCTACAAATGTGAATGTGTTTTGTAAGTGCATGTACATGCTGTCAGCTGTCTGATCTACTGAAAATAAAAACGTATTTTTGCCTAAGGGCTGTAAACTGTGCTATACATTTGAAACATACATTACATATCTTTTACAATCACCTTACATTTCACATATACATATATTTTACTGTCAAAAACATTCCAAAATAAACATCAGTAACAAAAAAACACACTGATATGAAATACTTACAGAGACAGTCAGTGACATTAAGAGACAGTGCTCTTATTTTGAAAATTGGATAGATAAATCTAGATTGCAGCTCCCTTCCCTTGGTGCACGCCAACTTGCCTCCAAAACTCCTCCCCATGGTATCGCCTTATCTAATTCTCTCTATTTAATCACATTTCTTCATTGTTTGTCTTCTGTTCACTTATCTGTCATGTATACTGTTGTTTTCTCATTGTTTGGTCATTTGGTTCCATCATATCTGTTCCAAGTTAGCGTGTGGGTGATGGAGCAGAGCCTGTCTGACTAAAAGTAATTTTTAAATAAGTTACCTTCAAGTAGCACCCACGCTTATACAGTCCCAATAATAATCAAATCTGTAATATTCTCAAAAACCTTTAATGTAACAAGCCCTCATGTAAAGGAGGAAATGATCTCAGACCTGGCTAAATCTCCCTTTAATATTGTTCATTATAGCTACTGAATATTTAATGAGATTGTTTTTTATCTGTGGGACATGTGAGTTAGTTAGTCTTCAGGTCTGTCTGCCAGGAAGACTGTCTAACACGTGGTATTGATATTGGACTTCCTCACAAACAGACCCCAGACAGTACAGATTGGTGGTCACACCTCCACTTTTTTGCTAAACACCGGAGCACCCCAGGGCTGTGTGCTCACCCCTGTCCTGTACATGCACAACTGCAATCCCACACATGGAGAGTTGTTGTGGATGATGGCACCGTCATCGGTTGTGTTTCAATGATAGGACTTCATGTGAGGAGGAAACCAACAATCTTGCAGGGTGGTGCAAAGAGAACAACCTACTCAAAAAAGGAGCCATACACCCCTGTGTATATCAGAGCTGAGGTGGAGCAGGGGAACACTTTCATCATCCTTGGAATCAGAATCACAGAGAATCTGTTATGGTCATCTCACAAATCCACCTTGACAAAGAGAGCTCAGAAACAGCTGTATGTCTTAAGAAAACTTAAGAGAGCAAGGATCATTTGCGTTATTGTTAACTTTTACAGAGGAGCAATGGAAAGCATTCATACTGGAAACATATAGTTTATGCATGGTCCCGGATTTAAACTGCCCAGAACATATTGGTACCCATCTACCCATCTATAAGTGATATTGTAGTGGTGCCCACAGAGCCTGGAGAATAATAAAGGATAATATCCACTCCAGACACATCCTGTTCACCCTGCTGCCATCTGGTAAGAGATACAGAAGTACTGTATCTGCTGCCCTACCACTAGACTCTAGAGCAGCTTTTTTTGTGAGAATTTAAAATTCATCCTCTGTTCTCTACCACTCTGCTATTTTTTTATTCTGTTTTCTGTGTCTTGTTTTATTTTTCAGCTCTTGAACTCATGATGGTCATGGTATAGTGGGAACCTTCATGTGAAAGTTCCATAATTAGGTCATGCTGTAAGAACTAAATGACCAAAATTGTAAATTATAGAGAGGAGGCATGGAAGGGAAGGATCTGTTTACTGAAAAACAGAGATCAGTCTGGTTAGAGTGAGAGCATTATTTGGGAGCGTACTGTGGACTGGGATCCTGATGGTTGAACTCAGCTTGGAGAAGGAGGGATTAGGTATAATAAAGTACGACACCAACTCCTACACAATATGGACAAAGAAGAATGCTCTCATCCAGTAGAATATTAGCAGTTTTAACAGTGGCAGGAACTGCTCTCCCACCTAAGGAGTCATTTCATAATTAATCTATGCTCAGTGGCATAGTAGAGGGCCTCTCACCCTGTGTGTGTGTGTGAGTGCTTGTGTAAGTGATAAAGTTACAGCAGAAATGTGGGATGTGGTTCTGAGTTCCCATCAGTGAAAATACAGAAAGGAAGCTGGCTATGTTGGTGCCTAGCCTTCTTCTTCTCTCTCTGTCTTCCCACCAGGTCACTGTGAGCCTGTAGGGGGAGAAGAAGAAAGTTAACTCTTATCCGCTAACTTATCTGCTTCCCAGCATTGTTTCTTCCAAACAGCAGATAAGTTCCCCCCACACACACATACATACGATAAATGTGAGTGTAGCCATTCTGTTGTATAGCAGACAGAAGATTTATGTAAAAGTTGTATGATTATGTAAAAGGGCTTGGTTTTATCAGTTAGGACAGATTTTCTAAAAACCTGTTAAAAACATGACCTATAGAACAATATGAAACAAAGGGATCTAACACAGATTTAACTGTATCATGCAATATTTATAATATTTATGTGAGTTGACCCCTCCTTGAACCGCCACCTTACTGTGGTGGAGGGGTTTGTGTGCCCGAATGATCCTAGGAGCTATGTTGTCGGGGGCATTACGCCCCTGGTAGGGTCTCCATGGCAAACAGGTCCTAGGTGACCAGGGCCAGAGACTAAGAGCGGTTCAGAAGCCCATCATGAAAAGAAGAATATCAAGGACTGTTACGTGCGCCCGGATTAGGCGTTACCGGGCCCCACCCTGGAGCCAGGCCTGGGTTTGGGGCTCGCATGGCGAGCGCGCCTGGTGGCTGAGGTCTTTGCCCACGGGACCCGGCCGGGCTCAGCCCGAAATGGCGACGTGGGCCCGCCTTGCCTCCAGTAGGCTCACCACCCGCAGGAAGGTCCATGAGGGGCCGGTGCAATGTGGTTTGGGTAGCAGTCGTGGCAGGGAGCCTCGACGACCCAATCCCTGGAACAAAACTCTGGCAATAGGGACATGGAATGTCACCTCACTGGGGGGAAGGAGGAGCCTGAGCTCGTGCAAAGGGAGGTTGAGAGGTACCGGCTAGAGATAGTTGGGCTCACCTCCACGCATAGCTTGGGCTCTGGAACCCAGCTCCTTGAGAGGGGCTGGACCCTCCACTACTCTGGAGTTGCCCAGGGTGAGCTGGCGGCGAGCTGGTGTGGGCTTGCTCATAGCTCCCCAGCTCAGCCGCCATTACGTGTTGGAGTTCACCCCGTGTGAACGAGAGAGGTCGCTTCCCTGCGCCTTCGGGTTGGGGATAGGTCTCTTGCTTATTGTTTGTGCCTACGGGGCCGAACAGCAGTACAGAGAGTACCCGGCCTTCTTGGAGTCCCTGGGAGGGGTACTTGATAGTGCTCCGGCTGGGGACTCCATTGTTCTACTGGGGGACTTCAACGCTCACGTGGGCAACAACAGTGATACCTGGAGGCGTGCGTGATCGGGAGGAACGGCCTCCCCGATCTGAACCCGAAGCGGTGTTCTGTTATTGGACTTCTGTGCTAGTCACGGTTTGTCCATAACGAACACCATGTTTGAGCATAAGGGTGTCCATCAGTGCACATGGCACCAGGACACCCTAGGCCGGAGGTCGATGATCGACTTTGTTGTCGTTTCATCTGATCTCCGGCCGTACGTCTTGGACACTCGGGTAAAGAGAGGGGCTGAGCTGTCAACCGATCACCACCTGGTGGTGAGTTGGATCCGCTGGCAGAGGAGGAAGTTGGACAGACCTGGCAGACCCAAACGTATTGTGAGGGTCTGTTGGGAACGTCTGGCCGAGCCCTCTGTCAGGGAGGTCTTCAACTCCCACCTCCGGAAGAGCTTCTCACAGATTCCGAGGGAGGCTGGAGACATTGTGTCCGAGTGGACCATGTTCTCTGCCTCCATTGTCGACGCGGCAGTTCGAAGTTGTGGACGCAAGGTCTCTGGTGCCTGTCGTGGTGGCAATCCCCGAACCCGGTGGTGGACACCGGAAGTAAGGGATGCTGTCAGACTGAAGAAGGAGTCCTATCGGACCATGTTGGCCTGTGGGACTCCTGGCGCAGTTGACAGGTACCGGCAGGCCAAGCAAGCCGCAGCCCGGACGGTCCTGGAGGCAAAAACTCGGGTCTGGGAGGAGTTCGGTGAGGCCATGGAGGAGGACTATCGGTCGGCCTCGAAGAGATTCTGGCAAACCGTCCGGCGCCTCAGAAGGGGGAAGCAGTACTCTGCCAACACTGTTTACAGTGCGGGTGGGGAGCTGTTGACCTCAACTGAGGACATTGTCGGACGGTGGAAGAAATACTTCGAGGATCTCCTCAATCCCACCGACTTGCCTTCCAATGAGGAAGCAGAGGATGGGGACTCTGAGGTGGACTCGTCCATCACCCAAGCCGAAGTCACTGAGGTAGTTCGTAAGCTCCTCGGTGGCAAGGCGCCGGGGGGTGGATGAGATCCGCCCTGAGTACCTCAAATCTCTGGATGTTGTGGGGCTGTCTTGGCTGACACGCCTCTGCAACATTGCATGGAGGTTGGGGACAGTACCTCTGGAGTGGCAAACTGGGGTGGTGGTCCCTCTTTTTAAAAAGGGGGACCGGAGAGTGTGTTCCAACTACAGGAGGGATCACACTTCTCAGCCTCCCCGGGAAGGTCTACGCCAGGGTACTGGAGAGGAGAATTCGGCCGATAGTCGACCCTCGGATTCAGGAGGAACAATGCGGTTTTCGTCCTGGTCGTGGAACAGTGGACCAGCTCTATACCCTCCGCAGGGTGCTTGAGGGTTTATGGGAGTTTGCCCAACCAGTCCACATGTGCTTTGTGGATCTGGAGAAGGCATTCGACCGTGTCCCTCGTGGTATTCTGTGGGGAGTGCTCCGCTTGAGTATGGGGTCCGGGGGCCTTTGCTTGCTAAGGGCTGTTCGGTCTCTGTACGACCGGTGGAGCAGGAGCTTGGTTCGCATTGCCGGCAGTAAGTCAGACCTGTTCCCAGTGCACATGTTGGACTCCGGCAGGGCTGCCCTTTGTCACCGGTCCTGTTCATAATCTTTATGGACAGGATTTCTAAAAGCGTAGCCAGGGGCCGGAGGGAGTCCAGGTTTGGGAACCACAGGATTTCATCTCTGCTTTTTGCAGATGATGTTGTCCTGTTGACTTCAGCTTCTTCAAGCCAGGACCTTCAGCATGTGCTGGAGCGGTTTGCAGCCGAGTGTGAAGCGGCTGGGATGAGAATCAGCACCTCCAAATCCGAGGCCATGGTAATTCTCGACCGGAAAAGGGTGGTGTGCCCTCTCCGGGTGAGGTGGAGAGGTCCTGCCTCAAGTGGAGGAGTTCAAGTATCTCGGGGTCTTGTTCACGAGTGAGGGAAAGATGGAGCGTGAGATTGACAGGCGGATTGGTGCAGCGTCCGCAGTTATGCGGTCGGTGTACTGGACCGTCGTGGTGAAGAAGGAGCTGAGTCGAAAGGCGAAGCTCTCTCGATTTACCGGTCAATCTACGTTCCCACCCTCACCTATGGTCATGAACTTTGGGTAATGACCGAAAGGACAAGATCAGCGATGGATACAATGGCGAAGCCGAAATGAGTTTCCTCCACTTGCAGGGTGGCTGGGCGCTCCCTTAGAGATAGGGTGAGAAGCTCGGTCATTCGGGAGGAGCTCGGAGTAGAGCCGCTGCTCCTTCAGCATCGAGAGGAGTCAGCTGAGGTGGCTTGGGCATCTATTTCGGATGCCCCCTGGACGCCCTCCCTAGGGAGGTGTTCCAGGCGTGTCCCACACCGGGAGGAGGCCTCGGGGAAGACCCAGGACACGCTGGAGAGACTATGTCTCTCGGCTGGCCTGGGAACGCCTCGAGGGATCCCCCCGGAAGAGCTGGAGGAAGTGTCTGGGGTGAAGGAGGTCTGGGCATCTCTGCTCAGACTGCTGCCTCCGCGACCCGGTCCCGGACCAAGCGGATGAAAATGGATGGATGGATGGATGTGAGTTGAATGGCTCCCCATTCAGTGACCATTATGTTGCTGATCCCGCTGAACCGCTTTAACCAGTAACCAGTTTAACCACTTTAACTACTTTAACCAGTTTAACCACTTTAGCCACTTTTACCAGTTTATAAGGTGACTCCAGTTTGCACTACTAATCATAATAAGAGTAGAGGAAGCAAAGGAAGAGGAAGCAGAGAAAGAGGAAGCAGAGACAGAGGAAGAGGGAGAGGTGCCCGGTGCATCATGGGAGCCCCCCGGCAGTCTAAGCCTATAGCAGCATAACTAAGGGCGAGCCTGTGCCCACCCTAACTATAAGCTTTATCAAAAAGGAAGGTTTTAAGTCTATTCTTAAACACTGACACTGTGTCTGCCTCTCGGACCCAGACTGGGAGCTGGTTCCAGAGAACAGGGGCCTGATAGCTGAAGGCTCTGCCCCCTAGACTACTTCTGGAAACCCTGGGAACTACAAGTAAGCCTGCGTTTTGGGAGCGCAGCACTCTAGTCGGTTGATAAGGAGTTATCAATTTGTTAAGATATGATGGTGCCAGACCATGTAGAGCCTTATATGTGAGGAGTAGGATTTTAAAATCCACTCTAAATTTTACAGGGAGCCAATGCAGAGAAGCCAATACTGGAGTAATATGGTCTCTTTTCCTGGTTTTAGTCAGCACCCGAGCAGCGGCATTCTGGACCAGCTGTAGAGTCTTTAACGACTTGTTCGGGCAGCCTGATAAAAGTGAATTACAATAATCCAGCCTGGAAGAGACAAATGCATGGACTAATTTTTCAGCATCGCTTTGGGACAAAAAGTGCCGAATTTTTGCAATGTTGCACAGGTGGTAGAAGGCAGACCTTGAAATATGCCTTAATATGGGTGTCGAAGGACATATCCCTGATCAAATAAAACACAGAGGTTCCTTACAGTGGTGCTGGAGGCCCAGTTAATGCAATCCAGCAAGGCTATATTTGGAGAAAACATGTTCCTCAGGTGTTTTGGACCTAATTAGGATCACTTCTGTTTTATCTGAGTTCAATAGTAGGAAATTTCTTGTCATCCAAGCCTTTATATCTTTAAGGCAGGCCTGGAGTTTCAGGAGCTGATCAGTTTTGTCTGGCTCCATTGATAATTATAATTGGGTGTCATTAGCATAACAATGGACATCTATGGAGTGCCTCCTGATGACAAAATAAACAGAATTGGACCAAGCACTGAAATTAATAATAAATCATCAACAGCTTCATCAAAAACATCTACCTACATATCCAGTTCACCTGACTTTCCCTGTGTTCATGTGAAGACTGATGGGAGCATAAAGACCACTCACACAGACCAGTGTTTTCATTTGGGCTCTGGCCATCTCTAAGAACTCTCTAAGAAAATCAGCTGCAAAGAGCACAGAGCACAACATCTTGTCAGTGAGGAGGATAGAAAGAAGGAGTTGCAGCAGGTTTAAAGGGCAGTCTGGACCAACAGACATGGTTGGGAAGAGCCCCACTTGGCCTACAGAGTAACACAGATCTATCTTTTCCCCAGGTATGCCCTTTTAGTAGCAAAATAGTGAATATATCCTTTGTCGCATTTGTGTCCTTGAGAATTATTTGCATGTAAATACACAACTATGCCAAATATGAAATGTTGATCAACTTACCTTATTCTTGACCCAGTGAAAGCTTTTGAAATAGTTCTCCTCAATAAGCTATCAAAATTCAACATGTCAAAGGGTGCTGTGAAATGGGTCCAATTTCCATAAATAATGATCGATCTAAGCCATTGCAGTTTCCTGCTGGAGTCCTGCAAGGATCTCTTCTTGATCTACTCCTATTCAGTCATTGCATCAACAACCTTGCATTAGTTTGTCCTGAAACTGAAACCCTAATGTATGCAGACTACACTGTTTTATTGGTACATGGCAGAACTGAAGCAGATGTTGTGGCTACTTTTGACATATGAATCCCCTAAGCACAAACTCAAACTGAGAACTGAGTGTCAATTGCTCAGTTTGACCTGGTAGCAGAGGATAATGTTTTTAGAGCCTTCCTTCTTCTTTATAACCCTTCCATCTACCAAATCCAGCTTGCAGACAACAGTCAGGGGTCCACAATAATCTACCCTTAGACATAAAGTATGTAACTCACTGTAATTATATGGATGTAAATCTCACTATGTTGAAAAACAGACTTTTTTCCTTGTTTACAACTTTACAAAATACATAACCCTGACATCAGGATGTGGGTGTGTCCTGTTGGATCTTGCTAGTTAACGGTGGTTGGCAATCTCAAGTGCTTGGATGCTGCCAAAACAGCTAGAGAACATTAACAAGAGCTGACTCATGTGCATGATCAGGATTGCATGCACAAATCTGATTTTGCTCCCATGAATCCATGCCTGTGTGCTGTTTAGTACTGACTTGCAGTATGAGAAGCATTCAAAATTTGTTCATTGAAATCTTATGTTGAAAAGAAAAAGGTGAAAATGTCTTCCTTTTCATTTATTTACATATTTAGATGTTTGAACATTTACATCAGCACCAACAAAACATATTTAACAATCTGTTGCATCTACCTCTATGGTTTTCCTTAAATTTACAATTTAAATATTTATAGCTTCTGATTTCAGTCACACAAGAGTTGCTGTTATGAAGCAGATTATGTGTAGACACCAGTAAAGTGCTACTTAAGAGAGTTTTCCAACACCATCCTGCTGTTTCTTCTCATTAAGAGTGATCCAACCTCAACATATTGAACCTTTGAGCTAACTGTTTGTTTAATGTTATATCCTCAGCTTATGTAGCCAATCAGTAGGTGGTGGTATGTGACTACTTGCTATGCACGGAATGACAAGCAGGAAGTCAGACACTGACACTGAAAAGTTTGGTGTTGATAACAGACACTCACAAAAACACTAAGGAGGTAGAGCAGGGTGCCCACAAATCTGAGGGTTGACAGTTCAATCCCGGCTCCTCCAGTCCATTGTCAAAGCAATCACTGTGTGTATGTATGTGAATAGATTAGACTATATCCTGAGGAGAAGTCTGGACAGTGGAACAGTCTTTAGATTTGTGTGGTTAAAATCCCCAGCAACAACAAGAAAACTGTCAAGGTGGGGTTTCTGGTCCTCACTAATGGATGTTAAAGTAGCATTTAATTTCAAAATTACAAACTTTACAAACTATTAACCATTAACTGTGGCTTGCAACTATCAAAGCATTTGTACACCATGATCTGTTAATGTAGACACAAAGTCAGACATTTCTGTCAGCGTGGAGGGATATTAGCCTGTCCAGCTGGAAATCTGTGTCTGGAATGATGTCATGAAGCCAAGTTTCTGTGACAATACAAATGCAGCAATCCCTCACTTTTGTGTGTGTGTTTAGTTGCAAGTGTAGGTGGTCCAGTTTGCATTCCAGGGATTGGACCCTGGATAGTAAAATCACCTCTTGGGGTTAGCCTTGCAAGGATTACAGCCCTCTTTCCATGTATCTGTTTCTGCCTGCACAGCTTCCAGCGCTTTCTTCCTTGGGCTGCAACAGGTAATGGCAAGGGAGGAGGGCACATTTACTTTAGATAAATTGTGAATAACAGACTGTTTTTCTCCTCTACATCTCTGCACCTGCTGGTTCAGTGGGGTGCAGCAGCATGGAGCCAGAGCTCAGTGGTGACTGAGCTGTTATTCAAGTCAAAGTGAAAGGATTCACCTTACTGTTATTATTGTCATGTTAGAGGCCTCTCTGAAAGCTGCAGGGAGGGAGATAACAAAGCTCTCAGGCGGGGCAGATGGCTCTTTCCATCAATAAACAATCTCTGATCTTTGTTGAACATGGCCATTTGAGCAGATGTGTGAAGTCAAATAAATAGAAGGGAGAGTCAATTAAATCCAGATCGTCTCTATGAGTGATAGAGCAGTAACAGATGCTGAACTACAAAATAGGATTTTTTTTTTCTCATGTTTGAGTGGTGGTAACATCAGAGGTTTGAAGCACTTAACTCAAATACAATACTAAAACACATTTTTGAAGTAACTTCCCATTTTTTCCCATTTCATTAATACTGACTACATACTGAACGATAAATCTGTCTTATTATAACGTTGGTCTTATTTTCTCAGTTTTGTTATGATAATACAGTACTTGACAGGGTAATTGCTGAGATCTGGCAACACAGTAATGTCTAACAGGTCTGGAGACAAAAGCAGTCAAAAACAAGCCAACAGTTTATGCAGATTATCTAAACTTGTAGTTAAACTGCAAGAGAACAATTTTTATTTGCTTCATTATGTGCAGACATATATACATAAGTACAGTAGGTAAAAGTTGAAGCAGGAAGTACATCTATAAACAGTGATGGAGAATTTGAGTGAATTTTACCACCTCTACCAAATATTTTTTCTAATTTGGAAAATTCCTGTCTGATCATCTGCTCTTCGTGTTTCCTGACCCGTCAGATGTCTTTTTAGTAATCAGAGTTTCCAGATCTTGGCTTTTAACTTGGTGAGTAGTAGTAGTAGTAGACTGGCAATGAAACTTAATTATCCTTCCATCAGTGGATGAAATTTGCTTAGTTATGCTGAGAATGGTTTTGATGTGACCTTATTAGGGAACCTTGGTCACATAACATAACAGGTTGTTGTATATGCTGTCTCTGTTCAGAGATGTTCTCTGGCTTCGGATGTGGATGTCTTTTTCTCCACCCATCCAGACCAGTATGTCACATAACTTGTTTCTATAAAAAGTTACATAATATGTAACGTATATCAATACTAGAGATGTAAAGAGACTTCACTATCTGTATCTGTTCACATCCTCATACTGAACTTTTCATTTCTTGCTCTCTCTGTCTGTGGACAGAGAGACATTACCATCCATAAAGCAGTGTTGTTAGCCTGGCTAAAAGAACGATCCTTTTAGGTATGATTGCATACCCTTGAATCCTGTAAAAATCAAAGGCTAATCTT
>JAKKUS010001135.1:0-60811 GCA_023238725.1 Scortum barcoo
CACATCAAGAAGAATTAGTTCTGCACATAACCGACAGAAAACTTGAAAACTTTTTACACTTAGTTTTCTGTACGGATTAGAAAAATAAAAACTAATATATACTGCGTCAGTTTATATCACCATAGGAGAGGTCGGGCTGCTTTCAGTCTTTGTGCTAAGCTAATATAATAATATAATAAAATAATAATCTTTATTTATAGAGCACTTTTCAATTCCACTTTACAAAGAGCTTCACAATGGAAGCAACATTAAACAGAGCAGTCATAAAATCTTCAGCTTGTAAAAGAAAGCAGCTGAGAAAAATCTGAGAAAATAAAAAAGGAAAGTTTGCAGGAAATATCAGCAGCTCCAAGTCTTTGCAGGTTTTCTACTCAATCAGTTCAGAGTTTCACTCCGAGTTCAGTTTGATGTTAACGGGGGGCGACAGAGAAAAAACCTCTGTGGGGGGACAAGTGGAGAGTCAACAACACCGAGGACTGAGACCAGGGCCATCAGAGACCAGGGCCATCAGAGACCAGAGACCAGGTCCTGACGGAGACTGGGTATCTTTAAACATATTTCCGATATCTTCCATAAATATTAAAAACAGTTTTTACTGTTTTTACTGAGGGAGAAAGAGGTAAATACTACTACTAAATACTACTACAGACTGTTCATACTGTGCTCATTATTACTGCACCTACACCACTGCTGCAGCCACGAGCACTACTACTGTAAATACTACATTATACACATCTACTACTCTAACTACTGCTAATATTACTGGTACTAAACTGTGATTTAATATTACTACTAAGTAAAAGTAAAGTAAAAGTCCTAAACGTTTCAAACTTTGCTGAAGTAAAAGTATGTGAGTATAATCAGCAGTAAAAGTACTGACAGTGCAGTAAAGTTTTACACATGTCAGTGTGTTGTGTTCACTATTTACCTCTCAGGTGTAGTCGAGTAGAAGTAGAAGTACCTAAAATTGTACTTGAGTAAATGTACTTGGATACATCCCATCAGTGTGGGAGATCACAATATAAGTAAGTATAAGTGATAAATGTCTGTTACTATAAGTTGAAATACTCATTATACAGAATATAAAGCTGACATATACAGATTATACACATGAAAGTTACATGAAATAGAAAGAAATGTACTTTTATTACTCTTCCTACAAGATTCGGATATTTAGTTGTCACATTTGAACATTTCTAAAAAGTATTTCCAGAACAACACTCGTTAATTATTTCTTTTATTTTGATAGCGAGACATTATTAAAGGTAAATGTTAATTTATCAGCATGTTAATGTAAAGACAGCAGTGTGTTTTTATTCATGTAATATTTTCTGTGTTATTTCTATATATATTAATTTAATGACAGTATACATATATATCCATTTCCATCCATTTTCTAAACCTGCTTATCCTGAGCACACACAGGGTTGTATACATATATATACTTTTCTTATATATTTATACTTGTACATAGTAGTTGAATGTATATTTTTACCTTGTGGAGCTTGTTTTAATCTGTTTTTATGTTTATTAATGTGTATATTATAAAAAACAGAGTCTGATTCCTTGTATGTGTTCACTCCCCTGATCAATAAATCTGATTCTGATCAAACAGCCATTGTTATTAGATCAATACTTCAGTGATCACATGCAGTGATGGGTGATGCTCCAGTTTTTATTCTTTAAATAAAATCAAACACACTTGTTTGTGTTTTGTAGATTTAAATGTTGTTAAAATGCAGCAGGTTTTTCTCTGCAGGCGTCTCTGATGGTCGATGTCGCCACTAGATGGCGCCCCATGAGAGGCAACTGGTTTCATCTGTGTGTGTGTGTGTGTGTGTGTGTGTGTTTTAATGGATATTTGTCTCTGGGTTGTGTATGTCTGACTGTGTGTGTTTGGTGTACTGGTGTGTGATTTCCCATGGTATGAGTCTTTGTGTATTTGTTGTCTTTGTGTGTTTCTGTCCCTGTGTGTATTTCTGTCTTTGTCATCTATTCTGTCTTGTGCGTTTCTTGTGTGCGTTTCCTGTGTTGTTTTGTTGTGTGTGCTTGTGCCGCCGAAAGCGCCTCCCAACACCTACCGCATGGTGCTTGTTGGGACACCGGGGGCCACATGAACACGAACACACACATTTAAGAAACAGCAGACAACAAAAACAAACAAGCCTCCCTATATGCCAATTAAAAAAACACAGAGACAGCGAGGAGAGAGAGGCGGGTTTAAGACAAAAAACTGAATTATTTTAGAGACTCCGAGCGAGCGATTAAAGAAAAACGACGGTTGGTAGAAATGAGCCGAAACAAACCACAGAAGAAGAAACTCGAGCGAGGAGGCGAGGCAAAATTTAAACTGGAGAGTAAAAACACAAACAGCAGACAGTTCGTTCACTTTGTCTGTCTGCAGAAAACACACACATGTGGACGGCCGAGCATCACACACACACACACACACCACTGCAACAAACACACATACACACACCACTGCAACACACACACACACACACACAGTGAAACCTGTCACACGTGTAAACGAGATGTTGAATCAAAGCAGCCTCATCCTCCAGAAAAACCTCTTTAAATAATGTATTAAAATCTCTATATAGATGTTTATCTATATGTGTATATCACTTTTAAGTATTAACACACAATAAGCACACATTTCAGGACATTTTTTAACCAAACAAGTCAATTTATTGGATTTTTATTCAGTTTTTTTTATTGTTTGAACTTCTATAATGGTAATAATAATTATATATATTATATAGACTATACATAAACCTATATTAAAGATTATTTATCATATTAGATACACGCTTGTGTGGAAAATGATAAAATTGAGAATAACAAAAAAATTATTAAAGATAGATTACAAATGCATTGAACACAGGGAGTATTTATGTTTGTGTTTATTCTTTATTATTTATCATTATATATACATTTTAAATTAACTGTAGTCATAATAACTTCATATGACATTTTAATACGTTAAAAATAACCATAATGATCTAAATAAAATGAGCTGTGTGATTCTTTGTGTTTTTTTGTCTTAATCTCTTAAATTATTCGTTTTTATGATGATACTGTTTGTGATTTATAAACTAAATAAATAAACTTGTGTTACAACAATAAATAAAATATATAATAAAACGAATGATTTCGATTTTAATGAAAAAAGGATCCTTTCTAATTATCACCATATGAACAATAATAATAATAACAGTAATAAAACTGTTTACTTTGTTTATTTCCTCATTTTATTTGTATTTATTTTCTTGTTTTTGTAGATTTGGAGCCTGTTTACACTCTTTGTATTCTTCAAACTTACACATGTTGGTTTTTTATGAGCTAATTTACTATTTTCAAACAAAATGTGTTTGAATTTGACGACTTCAGGTCCAATAAAATAAAGACTAAATCAATGCTGAACATTTATTTCGATAAATCTTTGACAAAGGCTTCGAAGCAGCATTGAGACATTCGGATAAAACCGACAGAAACATAAATGAACGTTTATCCAGAGAAAGACCGAATGAAAAGTACAATTAAAATGAAACCTTTATTATCATTTTCATATACACCATAACATATTTTAAACAAAGTGAAATGAACATTTTTTAAAAGTATCTGTTTTTATGTTTTAATTTATCGAGATTCTTCTTTTTCTTTTTCATTTCGTTATTTTCACTCTTTTCGTCTTTTCTCTTGGTGACGTTCGTTTGTTTTCGTCAGTTTTGCAGCAGAAAGAAGCTTCGGTCTGTCAAGGCGCTAAAAAAAAAAACCCTCTCCGTCTTTGTGTTGAGACTCTCGTTAAGCGTCCGCCTGCTGAGGCAGCAACCAAACCATAAAGAAACGAACGTATAACACCTCATCAGTTATTCTACGGCGTTTACAATGAACGCTCTACAGGGAATTAAAGCTGCAGCACTTTACATGTGCAGCTTTAATGTGCACAGTAAAGATCGCTGCACTTTGAATAAACAGAAAATAACATGCAGATAAAAACTCTCATTTTTATTTATTATTGGTGTTTGAATGTAAATTAAGGATTAAAGAGATTTTTTTGTGACGTGCAGGTCGAGAGAAGTCACATCGTTTCTGTGGAAATCCTCAAAAATAAAACATAAAAAGAGGAGAGAGATAAAAAATACACGATTTCTGAACAAAAAACTAAATAAATACATTTCTATTAATTTATTTCTGTATTTATTTTATCTTTACATTTATGATTCTGTTTATTTCTTTATTCCCACTAAATTCACTGATGCAGCAGCTTTTGTATTTAATTAGTATTTTTATCCTGATAATTTAATTCGTATTTCTAATGTTCTTATATTTATTGAATCTTTATTGTTATAACACAGATTAATGCCACACCACAACATTTAAAACACATTAATTATTGTTCTCAGTTTTATAATAATTCTCTTTTTTATTTTGTTTTAGGTTTTGTTTCTCATTACTTTACTGACTATATTGTCTTTTAATGCACATATTTATGTGTCTGAGGAAACGAGATGTTTCATCTCAAAAGGTTTAGAAATGTACAATTAAAAGATTCGTTTTTAATGGTTTAAATATTTTATTTCTTATTGAGCTTTTTTCAATGTTCTTGTTATTTTCTTCACATTTTCATTTTTATATACATTTTAATTTGCAGTAAAATGACTGAATGTGTGAAAATCTACAGTAAGATAAAGACATGAAATGCTGTGTATTAAATCACTGCAGAGTCTGTGTGCTTTGTTTCATTTATTTATTTATTTGTGCTTCAGTTAGCTGTTTTCCTTTTTTTAAATCCCCTTTTCCTGCTGTGTTATTTTCATTAATCCTGTTTAATCTGCGACTTATTCAAAGATTACACGTCGCAGAGTATTTATACACATAAATACAAAGTCAGACCCCATCAGCTCTTTTAATGTTCTTTGCTTTTTGTTTCTGCATTTTATTTCATTTAACTGTGTTTATTTCTAATATTTCAGTTTCAGTGTATATTATTCGTGTTATTCTGCAGATAAACCCTATATATATATGTATATATTTCAGTGTTTTTCTGCTGTTTTAACTTTGTCACTCCTGCTTCTTTTCTTTGTCTCTACCTTTTATTTCTGTTTTTACATGTTGTGTTCCCGTGTTATTCAGAGCGTCGAGGCGAGCTGTCAGCTCGATGCCGCGAGGCAGAAAAGTCTGCAAACCACCAGCCACCATATGTCTCTCGCTGCCTCTCGTTTTCTCGCTTCATTACTCTCTCTCTCCTTTCATTCCCTTTCTCTTTCTTCATCCCTCTCGCTGTATTGATTTATTTTTCCCTCTTTTATCTTTTAATCTCCCTTAATCTCGCCCAAATTTTAAGATTCAGGAGGGTTTTACTGGACGTTTAGACGGAAAATACTGCACGAGAATGAATATTATTTTTATACAGAAAATTATATTCTGTATATTTCTTCTTGTTCTGACTCAAACCAGCAGTGAACACATTACAGCATCATCTCTCTTCTTTCTTTGAGACATAAAAACTATTAAAACTCCTCACTGTTGTTCCTTCATCACCAAAAACACACATTGTACTTTATTTTGACTCACACACAGACACACACACACACACACACACACTGTCCTGCCACAAACACTCACTAAAACACCAAACATGGATTCATCCACCGCTGAAAATAGTCCCCAACAATCCAGAGCTACACTGAAATAAAATGTAGTGTTTATTCATGATACGTCTGTGATTAAAATATAAAGATGATAAACTTCCCTTTGACTCAGAGATAAATCATTAGTGAATAATGCACGACCTCCCTTTGTTGATGTTTTACTTAAAAGGTCCAAAGTCCCCAACGAATTTGCAATTAATTAAATTACCAAACCTAACTGACGAGCAGTGAAACAGGGCCTTCAGGGGCCCCTCGGGCTCTGCGGTAGTTGCCCCCCTATTGTTTAAAATCGTTAATGCAAAGTGTTTTTAACGTACGAGCGACTCTGAACGCTCACAGGATGTAAACATGGATCCACCTGACGTGATTCTGCGGCCGACATCGATCAGATATTTGCTCGTTGCTGAAGAGTCGGGGCAAAGCGGCGAAACTCGGAGGTCACATCGATGCAGGAAACACGAGCTGAATGAGAGACGAAGCAAACACGTCAACGAATAACGTCTCTGCACGTCCGCGCAGACATAGACGTGATAAATAACTAACGTGACGTGAAAAATAAGTGTTGTTAACCAGAGGTCATGTTCGGTGATAATATTTATTTCTCACTCAATAAAAATGATTTTAAAATGACCTTTTTTAATAATATCTGTCAGCTGCAGCACAGGAAGAGGTTGAGGATGTTTCGTTAAAACTTTACAGGATGTATGTTTAGTTCAACACGCTAACTCTCGTACGAAATCTGCACAGAAGAAAAACACGTTAAAATTCGTCCTCATATTAAAGAATCATTTGCCCAAACGTTCCCCCGTGTTTCTGCAGAAAAAAGTCCAAACTATATGTGTGTATTTAATATTCGATAATGTAGAAATTAACGTGTTTAATGCGCAGCTGTGATGGTAGTTTCTGTTTTTGTTGGAACAACAGAGCCGAGATGAGGAGACGAGGCAGGACGGGATTGTTCTCTCCGGCTCTTTATCTCTGTTTTCAGCACCTTTCAGCCTCTTTTTATTTCTGTTTTTTATTCCCCGCCGCCGTCTAACTGAATCTCTCTCTTTGTCTTCATCTCTCGCTCTTTTCTTCTCTCCCACCGTCTTTCACTTTATCTCCCCTCTCTCTCTCTCTCTCTCCCTGGCAGACAGAGGGATGATGGGTTTGTTGCCGTAGTAACTCCTTCATTCAGCCTCTCTCTTGTTGGCACCGGCAGCATCACCCGATGACGACACGCAAATACAACAGTTTTCCCACGTCGGAGTGATTTAGTTGTGTCTGTTAGGAAACAAAACCAGGCTAGACAACATGAACACCCCTCCCTCCATCCCTCCATCCGTCCCTCCATCCCTCCGTCTGTCCGCCATCCTCCATGTTGATTACACACAGCGGCAGAAAAGACAACAGACGAGTAAAAACAAATGAATCGAGCCTCACAATTATCGCCCCGCCGCCGAGTCGTTTTCCATCTCGGAGCGGGCTGTTTTCTCCTCTCACATGTTTGTTGTTTGCGGTTTCATAGAGACGAGATGAAACGTTATCGATCGCCGCGGGGAAGACGAAGGAAGTGACCCGATGCACGAACGGGAAGATGGAGATGGATGATGAATGAGAACGAGGCGAGATGTGGCACGTTGGGGAGGAAAAACCTGCCCAAAGACACCGTCAGAAAAAAGAGATGATCATTATTTAAGTTCTGCATCACCAGATTTGATTTCCTGTTGGCGCTCCTCAACAAAGCCTCAGTCTAAAGACGCCTAAAACAGTTTGACTTTAGTGAGAAAAAGGACAAAATGTGATGTTGGTGCCTCGGAGGTCAAAGTTCAGGTGGATCGATGAACCTGACATTAACACTGAAAACCTCCAAAATAAAAAACCAAACAGCCTTCAAATGTGACTGTTCTGTTCGGATTAGCTTGATTGTCGTTCAGGTACGATGACATCTCAGTCCTTTATCAGAAATAAGAGTGTAAATCCTTCTTGGGATAAATCAATAAATCTGACCTGACTGTTGACTTGTCTCTTCAACTCACGGAGACGTTGGACACCACGC
Organism: Scortum barcoo; assembly: GCA_023238725.1. NCBI lineage: Eukaryota > Metazoa > Chordata > Actinopteri > Centrarchiformes > Terapontidae > Scortum > Scortum barcoo. The sequence continues at coordinate 7,699 of JAKKUS010001135.1, forward strand.
CCGTTTTCCTTCATCAACAAAGTGTTTTTATTTACGTGAACGTAAACACACATTAAAGCACCAATAAGTCACCAAGAGCAGGTTAAAGTGCTCTTATTTTGAAAAGTAGAGCGAATATATGCACCAGCCGTCGTCTGATTCATCTTAATTCTTTCTTCATATCTTTAATGTAAACTGTTGTTTTCTTGTTGCTCGGTTGTTCAGTTGTTGTTTAGTTGTTGTTGTTGTTTGCTCTGATTGGTCATTTTGATTGCTGTTTTGGTATCATTTTTAAAGTGACACCCAACTTTGGTCGTCCACAGGTTTCCATTTTCAGCTTTAAATCCCATTTTAAATGTGAATCATCACGTGGACTCTCCTGGCCTTTTTCTGAACGACGTGCGAGACTCGGTTTGTTTATTTTTGATAGAAACGATGAAAACACGTCTCTAAATGTGGCTCCGAGTTTCACCCTGCCATCAAACTTTTACAAGTTCTCTGATTTTCAAACTTTGTCTGAGACGATTAATTCACCCTCTCTCTCTCTCTCTCTCTCTCTCTCTCAGTCAGTGTCTATGTCGCTCGCTCTCCCTTTCACGTCCGTCCCGTCAGCCGGATCGATTTTGTGTCACTGCCGCTGTTTTGAGGGTTTCAAAGGACTTTTTCAGTTTTGAATACACACCGACCGACCGTTTAATCTGTTGACTCGCCACAACAAACCCACAGATCTCTGTGTGTGTGTGTGTGTGTGTCACATACACTGCAAACAAGTTTACAGACTGTACGGGGACCTGGATGATCATTTATCAATAACTTTTAAGATTTACTAAGAAATAAATACTGAAGATTTTTAAAAAGTGATTTCACCTCTCAACACATCCATGTTCACGTTATCTCAGTAATTTAAAGCATAAAGGAATAATATATTTATATGTAAATAAATAAAACAATAATACATAGATGTTTTCACAGAACAAGATTTAAATAACTGAAATGATTTTGTCAGGTCAGACTTTTAAGATTAAAGTTTGTGTTAAAGTTTTACAGCAGGTAAAGGTGACACTGGTGAATATTAAGAATGAATATTATAAACTAATAGAAATTGATCTTCTCTCTGTCGGTCTGTTTGTTCAGGATTAAACAGACTGTTATAAACTCCACAGATCTGGATTATATGATGGCACGGACTGAATATTTTCTACTGAACAATCAAAAACAACCCATATTATGTTAAATTATAATAATTTTATGTTATTTATTTCTGCTGAATCCATTAAAGACAGCTGCAGCGTGATTAAAGAGTCTCAGTCTGTGCAAAATGACACAAATCATCCATGTGTCCTCGTCTTTTTCTGTTTTAAAAGAAACTTTATTTTAAAAAGTCAGCTATGGTCTGATTGGTTGGTTTGGTCACATCAGTTTTTACTCTTGAAGCTTCACTGATGATGTGTAGAGACGTTTATAAATGTGGAAATATGAACATTTAAACTACAATAAAAGAATAAACTCGTCTGAAGTGAGTGTTATATTTAACTTTTATTGAGCAGCCTGAAGTTGGCTGATGGGATTAACTGGATTCGTCCGTTACAAAGAGGCGTCGAGGACGGAGGAGAAATCAAAAGGCTTTTTTTTTTTTCTTTATTCGAAGCAACGTCGATGTTTCTGCTCTTGGCCTTTCCTCTCGCCTCTCGCTCCGTTTAAAACAAAGCTCTGGCTGCTGTCAATCACGCGGTAATCGCTCAGCGAGGAGGAGAAGGCGGCGAGGTCGTTATGACTTCACGAGGCGTCTGCTCGCCAGCTGATTGGACGAATTAGTGACCGTAGTCGTTAGCGGCCGTGCTTCAGACGGACTCTTAATGTCTTCTGTATTAGCACTAATGGAATGCAATTTCATCTCTCCCTCTGCTCTCCATCACCCCGCCCGGCCACGATCCCGGGGGCACCGCCGGACCGTCGTCTAGGTAACTGCAATCACGTGCCGACGCCTGGCCCTCCTCCTCCTCCTCCTCCCGTGAACCCCTCAGTGAGACAGAGAGAAAATTAGAGATGGCTCTTAATAAGAGTCCTGGTGCTAAAAGAAAATGACCAATATTCTTCCTCAGGCAGGGAAATGATTTGAGCCGCAGCCAGTTTTGTGAAGGAGCAGCGGGGGAGATTAGCTCGATTAAGGCCAAATCAGACCTGCTTCCAATTTGATGAGAGACGGGAAGATAATAGCTCTCAGGCTGGTTTCTCATGCAGCTCCGGCCTTCACTGAGGGAATTAAACCACTCTTTGTCTCTCCATCTCTCGGGGTGACTCCGCTCCCCCAGCCAATCAGAGGCGCTTGCTGCTAAATTAGAAAAGCTCGTATAACCTTTTCTCCTGAGAATTACCTTCGAGTCCAACTTGGTTTCATTAGTGTAACAATTTTAAAAAAGGAGGGACGGGGGGGGGATTATGTTTTCAACTTGTCCCACGGCTGCAGAAAATACTTGTTTCTGATGCAGGTTTCTCTCTCTGTTAATACCAGGACACCTCAAACACACTTTAAACACAGCTCCAGGTAGACGAAGTATTAACCTGCAGGTAACCATGGCAACAGCACACTGATGCTGGTGAAAGTGACCTGACCTAAAGCAAACATACGCAGCAGTTATCCAACCCCGGCCAAGTGTATTTCTGTTATACGGTATACTGTGACATACTGTAATGTAAAGAAAGTTTAGTGTAAACATTTTTTCCAAAATAAAAGCCATGCATGCTTTTAATCTGAAGCAGCGGCAGCAGACATGTCACGTTCGCATTAGCTTCAACTTAATCTAAATTAAGATTCGGCCGCAGGAGAGTGAATCATGTACGGGTATTAATGAAAGTAACACCGGATTACATGCCACATCGTTTCCCATCAATCCCTCATGTGTGAAAGCTTTTTAGATCCACCTCGGGAATGGCAGACTCCTCCAACAACAGTGAAAATGAGAGAGATAATTAGATCAAATTAATGGCTACTGCTGAAAAGAATAATAAACTTAATTAATATAAAAAACAAGGTTAATTATTGATTAATGACTTTTATTTTATGCATTCATGTAACTGCTTTTGTTCCACTAAAAATAGTTTTAAAGTCATTTCACTGTCACTTTCCATTACTGGATTAACAAGTTATTATTTGTCAAAAAACAATCAAATCTAAAAATGTCCAGTATAAAAAAAAAATGTCAGAATCAGCCTTCAAAAAACATCATTTGTCATTTATGTATAAATATAAAATCTTAGACGTATTTAAACTAAAAGCTCAGTGGATCTTTTCGTGTTGATTTTGATGCCCCCTGTGGACAAAGCTGGTAGTGTTTCCTCTAACGTTAAGTCGCAATGAGTCGACTTCACCGGGAGGAGACGGAGCTTCGGTTAGCGGCTGAAGAAGAAACAGACAACCTGCTGTCTGCTGGTCTGGTTGCATCTGTAGCTCATAAAGAGACAGTTTTCTAATCAGTTAAAAACACCGTAGAGCAGATTTTTAATGTTAAAGAGCCAAAAACTTGCATTACAACAACATACTGTAGCTTGACAGCATCTCTCGGACCTCTTTGGTGAATGTTTTCTCAGTTGCACAGAGGAAAGATTTGGACTTTTCAGGCAGTATTTGTACTTTTAAAGCGAGAACAGGGCCGAGGTCGCGGTCAAACATTTAAGTTTTCAGAGACAAATGACAATAACCTGAATCTGAGACATTGATGTGAAACGAGCTGTACTTTTCCCGGAGTTACCTGAACGTCACGCTGCTTAAATGAGATCCTTTTCTTTCCTCTTTTCCGGCGTGTTTCAGAGGCTGTCAAGGTGAAAAAAAAAACATTTAGAAAAGAGTGAAACGATTGGATGTGACCTTTACAGAGAGCCGATGAGGAGATGGAGATGAGGAGGTGATCTGAGAGGAGAGGTGCAGACAGCGAGAGTGGCAGAAAATTAACGGGACCGACTGTTCCCGGAGTCGCCGGCGGCCTCGGCTCACTTTACGGCGCTTTGACATTTGAATGACGTCACGCGTGTACACGTTACCGTGTGTGTGTTACACGCTGTCTGATATCGGCCGTATGAAAGTGATTTTATGATGATTCGAGGGTCAGTTCACAACGACGGACATTTATCTATCGAACGTCTTAAAACAGGTTCACATGTGATCCATCAGACACTTTTACCTCACCGTCCACAGCGTACCAACGATCGGAAACTGATGAGCGTGGTTACTGAAAACTGTCGGCATTTAAATATATGACACCCCTTTATATTCTCTGTTTAGTTTAGGACAGAAAGAAACGTGAGCCAGCCAAGAAGAGAAGTCCAAGTTCAATAAAACAACTGGTTTTATTTGACAAAATGTCAAACCAAAAATACTTTATGGCTGAAATTACTGCTGCAGCTGTCAGTCAAACTCCAGCTGAGGTTTTAATATTTATATATCACTGATATGTACACTTTATATATTAAGATATTAGTACTATACGTAATATTATCACAATTCTTTACATTTACCTATCTCTGTCAGGGACATAGGACACAAAGTCAGTGTATAAAGTAGATATTTCAGCATAAAATACATCTTTTTGAATGATGTATGTGTCTGTCGGTCTTATAATGACTGTTCAACTCACACAGATTTACTTTGCTGCACTTTATGTAGAAATAACTACGTTTAGTTTTATGTTGTGTTTTTTTCATAACTGATGGTCATGGAGTCTGTGAGGCATCCAGTCCAAATACTTTTATTATCTGACAGAGAGTCATTGCTGGAAATCTATGTAATCTCTTTTTTGAATAAATGTATTGTTGTATTCCTGATTCTCTCATGATGAGAGTAATATCACAATAAAAGCTTTAAAATAAAAACTTGATGACGATTTATTAGGCTTTCCAAAAAATTTCAAGAAAATGCACAAATCATATTCATACTTCTCAAAGTATTTTTCATTTTAAGATCTAAAAAAAAATCTAAATATCGTGTTGCTCAGTTGGGATCAGTGAAAGTTGGACATCAAAATTCAAACTTGAACATCCGTGTAGCCGAAAAAAAACAATAAAGCCTGAATTAAATGAGTCAGACCTGATTAGTTTATCCTCTATATTCATATTCCCAACGAAATAAAAGTCCAGATTGTCTATATGACTTTAAATAAATACAACTTTATTTTTTTACATGAATTTGATAAATGGGGAGATTTAACACATTCAAATAAATGTTTTTTAATTAATCAAGTGTAAAATCTTCCGGCCTTTCTTCCTCCTGTAATTGTGATTTTGGGTTTATATTCACTGAATCTCGCCGTACGGAGGATCAGTGGCTCCACACGGCTCTTTCACAGCAACGCCTGTTCAACATACATGTCACATCCATAAAACATCTATTTTTGTGAACATATAGATTCTCCGCTGTCTGTACGGCCGCCAGGCGTGGGAGTGTAACACGTCGGCCGGCAGCACGTCACAAGGTGAATCTGAGAAGCGTTTTTACATGAACTCTCAGCAGACGTGTGTTTCAGTGCTGAGCTGTCGAGCTGCTTTCACACCACTGAGGTGAGCTCGCTGCAAACATCAGACCAATCAGAGTGAGTTATTACGTTAGCCGCGAGCTAACGATCACCGAGCGAACCAACAGCTCGAGCACGAAAACTCTGGAAACTCGTTGCAGACGGCATGAAAACGGTTAAATTTCTGTAAACAAGGAAAAACTTAACTCTTACTACTGCTTTTGAGTTTCTGATGGTTTTAGCTAATTGTCAAAGTTTTATGAATATCTGAAGACTTTCACAGTAGAGTAATATTGGATTGAAGACGTGGTCTAAAAATGAAATAGTGAAATAATAATTCTTCCACATATATATATATATATATATATATATATATTCAAAATTGTACGTGAATTCAGGATTCACGAAACTGTGTTAGGAATGTAAAACCTTTTGATTTACTCTCTTTTATTAGTTTTTGTTGTGTTGGGTATTAGCTCAAATAATTTATTAAATCAAACAGGCTGAATCCTTCTAAGACCTCGACGTTGTTTTAAAAATGATGTTTTTCGTCATTTCTGATGAATTTCACACAACAGTAAGCTTCAGTTTTTATTCATCAGCGTTACAGGCAAAACACGAACACAGCGTCAGAAAGCCCGTCAGTGATTTTCAGCAGATCTTCGGTTAAACAGCATTTTCTTTATTTTCTTTAAAGCACTTCTAGTTGAGGTAGTTTAATTTAAAAACACAGCTCAACAGTAAAACAAACAGAAAAGCTGTAAAATGCCGACGTCTCTGAATCTCTGAACCAGCGTGAGGCAGTTTTTGAGTTGAGCTGAAGTTTGCTGCTGAGATGTTTTCCAGGTTTCGTTCTATTTCAGGACGAGCCGTCGCTCTCTGTGGGGGGAACTGGTGTCAGATGTCAGGCTGTTTCATCGACTTTAATTGAAAATTATGTTGAAAAGTCATTTCAAAAGCAGATTTAGACTTTGAGAAGTGTCTTTAAATAAAACAATGCCATCAGTAAAACTTCTATTCTCACTTAATTACAACCTGATTGGTGAAAATTAGAGTGTAATTACAACGACTGCTGCTTTCAATATTATTAAAGCTCAGAAACAATATTACACATTTATTTATTTCTGAGGAGAGGCGATGAAGGTGTCGCAGTCTCTGTAGATAATTAAATGTCACCCATACGTCTTTATCGTAGTTTATTTTCACATATAAATGAAAAATAGACGCAGTGAAACCAGAAAAAATGCAAATGTGACATTTAAGCTTTAATCAGTGCAGTTCAGGGATCAATAAACGATTGATTCCTTTTTATTTACTTTAATTCATAGATTGACAGTGTTCCTGTTTCTGTGAACTGACTGAATGCCTGTTGCTTTGTTTAACCACAAACTCTCAGGAGACATCATATTTATCCGAGTTGAGCTCAAACAACCAGCAGAAATAAAATAAAAAGGTCGTATTTGTTCGGTCTGTCTGATAGTTTACAGCTCCTGGCCTGGTTAACGTGAAAACTTCAGATCTCTAATCCACGTTTACATGCGTCGTATTTAAAATCAGGCTCTGTCTTTGTGTTTTGGCCTTTCATCCTTTTGCTCACTGAAAATGGACTTTTTTGAAAACAGATTCATGTAAAACGGAGCTTTTAAAAAACTACAACCATTTATCCTCAAAGCTTGAATAACGCTGTACGTATGCTCAGTAACACACTCTGTGATCTGATTAAGTTTATGAAGATGAAGTGTAAAAAAATGTGAGCTTAAAGGTTCGAGTTTTACTGTGGTTTGCAGAGTGAGACTATAAAAATATCATCATCTATGTCTGTTTTTAAAAAGTGATTAAAGCAGCAGAAAGATATGCTAAAGTTTGAGTAATTTAAATTAAAATTAAACTTAAATGTGTTGAACCCATTTGTTAGCTGGTTAGTTCGTTAATCTAAGCTGCTCTGTAGATTGTACATGCACATCTTAATATAGAAATGTTATAATGGATGTATATTTGAATGGTGAATCTGCTTGGTGTCTATTTTTAAGCTTTGGATTGGTCTTATATGATTGTATTTGTATTTTTAACTGTGTCTGTGTGAATAAAGCTTGAAATTTATTTCTCAACAACAACAGACAACCGTTTAGTTTCTGTTTGGTTTGTACTGTCTGATCACAAGTTTTAAAATAACTATAAATAAATCGACCTCCAAAGAAAAATAATCTTAACATGCTTAAAATATTCTTTTGTGGTATTTGAAGTATCTTTGATGTGAACTTTACTGCCTCCTACTGGCTGGGATGTTTGTTTGGAATAGTTTTTGTGAAAAAAGGTTGTGTAGTCCTCTTATTCTTATTCTTTCTTTCTTTAGATTTAGATGTTTAGTTTAGATGAATATCAGCCTGATGTCTGTGAGCTAGGAGGTTAGCTTAGCTTAGCATAAAGACTGGAAGTGGAGGGAAACAGCTAGCAAACAAACTTCCCTACAGCTCTAGAGTTTACTGACTTACATGTCTAAACGTCACACAAACAGAAATGTAAGAAACAGTTTGTAGTTTTTAGGCCGAGTTGCATGCAGGGACTATTTCTTGACAAACAGCAGTGTAACCATCCGCCAGGTGACACTTTATTAATCTGCACATGAATAAAGATCTCAGTAACAAGTAGAAAACAAATTTAAATATTAATTTCATACCATTTCCAGGAGGAAGTACTTAAATCCTTTAAATCAGTAAAAGTGTGGACGCTGCATTTTACTGCTGTTCATGTTTCAGGTTCATTTCAACGACTTTATATCCTGTTGGCTAGTTTCATCTGCAGCAATGCATCATGGTCTATAAGATCATCATATGTTTGTCCTGTGAGAACCACGTATCTGTAAAAAGTCAGAAACAGCCTGTTTGCAGCTTTGTGACGATGCTTTTTCCAGCTGAGACGCTTTTCCTGCTTCATGTTGTTTTCATGTTTTCTGCTCTCTCTCTCTCTCTCTCTCTCTTGGTCGAACGCTCGCAGATTAAACGGTCTCGAGACACTCGAACACTAGACGGGCCCCTGGTCGAGGCGGGCGGGGCTAAGCGCTGTCACATGTCAGCGGCAGGGGCAGCAGCTGATTGGTCAGTTCGGCGAGCAAGGGCAGCTTTACTGTCGTGTTTCCCCACATCAAACACCTTTTCAACCCGTTGCTTTGACAACCGTCAGCCGGCAGCTGATTGGAGCTGACGGCGGCAGGTTCAGACGGGGCCTCCACGCAGGACGGCCTCACTGTGGAGGTAAACACTCTGAGAGGAAGTCTGAAGGCGTGACCTGATCCTATTTAATGTCAAAGCACTCCTTTCACTACTGAAAATGTTAGTCGTGGATAATTATTCGTATAAAATCAAATAAAAAACAACATGGCTGTGTCTCTCTCTAAGCCCCGCCTCCCTTAGTTACTGTTGCTATGCCTGTCAATCATTACAGTCAGGCATGAGTCCATTTCCATCCACCTGTTTTTGTGCAGACTTTCTATCAATTTTTGCCATGTTTTTAGGACTAAATGCTCATTAAATCAGTATTTAAAGCTGCACGCAGCTTTATGTCAATCCCAGATATCACAAAGTGCAGACAGCGACCACCTTTGTTGTTTTGGAGAAATAATTTTTGGTGAGTTTTGCCAATATTTCGTTTGAGGCAAATAAATGTTGTAAAATAAACTCCTAAATATGTATTTTGGACATTTTATCTCCACTATCATAAATTTTATATAGTTTGTATGTAAAATAGTCCAAAATTACAAAATTGACCAGCACATGATGCATCTTATCTTGATATATTTTTAAGGACTTTAAATCAACCCCCCCCCACCCCCCATGTACTTTACCCCACTTAGTACAGTCCACGTTCCCCCACCTTTAAATCTGTTTGGACTGTCCCACTTCCTGTTTGACCTTCTGCACCTTCACCTGCAGGTAACTCGAACAGAAACACCTGAGCAAACATTCAGATAACTCGATGAAATATCAGTAAATTAAAGCTATCTATAAGTCCATCGTAATGTGTGAATGATAAATGTGACTGACTGATTGATTGATTGATTGATCGATCGATCACCAACTATTTTATTTTGATCGTTTTACATTATTAGTTTCATAAACCAACACTGGAGCCTCACAGGAGGAAAAAAATCTGCAAGAAATATGTGAAATATCTAAAATATTTCCAGGAGGCACTCACAAATTCATTTAGTTTTATTCTTTGAGTATCTCTTTATTTATTGTATATTTACTACTTAAACAGGAAGCTAACGCACAGAGAGGCCACATCATGGTTTCTATCATGTAAATATAAACAACATTTACTTTGTCTTTTTCTCGACACAGCTACATCGAGTGAAAGATAAAATAACGTCTTATTATGCTCTGAAATGTCTGTTTCTTCCACAGGATCATGAATCAGAGTTTTTCGAGTTTTGGATGGTCTGAGACGCCGACAATCGTCTGAAGCAGCATCCATTTTTACTAAAAAGGTATTTAAAGTCTTTTGTGTGTTTGTGGCGTGACAGTGACGGAGGCCTTCTGCCAAACGTGCAGGTTATTCTGCACCACAAAGATATTTTTAGATCATCACCATCATCCTCATCAGGAGCCAAGGATGAATTTATTCTCCTCCTCCTGAGAGGCGAAGCAGCCACACTTTGATTTTTCTTGATCAGATGTCTTTTCCATCATCTCCATCACCGACCTGCAGCCCGCTCAGTGTCCCTGATTTGCACTTTGATTCAAGCACCACTGGGTGAACCAAATTTCATCAAAGTTGTTTCCTGAATAAAAAATGAAGGCGTTTATTTCGCTCTGCGGAGCGCGCCGCCGACAGCTGACGGAGGCTCGGGCTGAGCGATGGATCCATGTGAGCGAGAAATGTGACAAACGCCAACAAAACCAGCACTGATTTGATCCGACGGGCCTGCAGGTTTACAGGAATCTGGATTTAGTAAAGAGGAAAGAAAAAGAGAGAGAGGAGAAAACACAGCGACAGTAGTAGTTTGTAAAAATGTGATATTTTTATTTCTTTCTGTCTAAATCTGCTGTTTCCATCCCTGAAAAACAAACCACATTCAATGTGGGAAAATGCAGGAACATACTTTTATACGTTTTATTTATTTATTTTAGTATATCGAAGAGAATAAAACTCCTGAGCAACCACCAGTGCTTTTAATTTGAAAAGAACAGAAAATAACATTTAGTTCTGTAAAATAAATCTCTAAAAAATCAACTCTGAAGCTGTGAAAGAAAAAAATCAGCTAAAAAACTAAAGTCAATATGAAGAAAATGAAAATATTGTCAGTTTTTTTTTTATTATTTCTATCCTGAAATGTTTCCATGTGATTTTCTGTTATTTTAAAGAGTGACTTTAACTTTCACAACAGAAACAAACCTTTTTCTCACTTTTCTTATTATTCCTCATTGAAACGAGTCTCAACAAAAAAAAAATAAAGGAAACTGATGAAAACGCTTTCCTGTTGTTTTTTTATTCTTTTTTCTTTTATTTGGATCCCGAAGCGATCTTTTCTTTCTGTTCACACAAAAACAATGTCAGTTTCAGTTAATAAATCTCATAAACATCTCAGAGGTAGTTTGTGTTCGTACGGTCAGTCATCACATCAGGTTTTTAATCCTTCTGATCGAATAAATGATGAACACTCATTCATAGAAACGGCCCCTGTGCAGTTTCCTGTTATTTCCTGGCGTTTACTGCTGTTTCTTTTTGTTTCCTGATATTTCTTTTCTGTTTGGATCCAAACACGCCGGCGGTGCGTTCAGGTTTCGGCCTCCGTTTTTGCCGAGGTCATCAGACGTGACGATCGCCCACCTTCCCGTCTGATAAGCGGCCGTGAGCTGATTGGAGGCCGTCCATTGTGATAATACTCCAGCAGGCCGTCGCCTCCTCGGGGGGGTCGGCTGGTGATACTGGTGGCGTGGGGGAAGAAGGGGTGGGGGTCCATCCATCCATCCAAATCAGCATTAATCAAGACGGCTCGCTTCATTCCTCCTCGTATCAAATCAGACAAATGATTACTGGCATTCAGCCGACGAGGGCCGTCAACGGCGAGGGGGCCGAGCGGCACCGCAATCAGACCGCCGCTCGCTTCCTGGAGATCCCGCCGCAGAATCACCGTGTTTTTCTTTTCTTAACTAATCGTTTAATAAAAACGAGGATGATTGACGTGCGGGAAATAAAGGGATTGTGTGTTTCTGCGAGAATAAACGCCCTGAATCTGCACATCACGAACCCGAAGCCGAGAATATTTAGATCAGCCCGTCCTGAAAATACTCATCATGCCGTTGTTTTTTTATTTCTTCGTCGTCTTCTCTCAATCAAGCTCTGATCCAGCAGAGATAATTTCATTTCCAGTGTGGTGTAAATACAGCAGACTGCCCCGAGCACCACAGAAGAAGAGAGAGCGTTTAATCAGGATGCATGATCTCAGGATTTAAAGTGTTAACAGCAGGACCTGCAGAGGTGCAACCACACGCCTGTTTCTGTAAAATACCTTTAATTGTGTGTTGTTTGTGTGTTTTAACGTGACCTGAAGCAGCTCGGGAGTGTTTCACTTTATCGTGGTCACATTTGAATGTTTGTGCTTCATGATGGCAGCTCATTAATTTAATCTGATTCTGATCTAAACACTGAAACCAGATTAAACTCTCGGTCATCTGATGCAATTTTCTCTTTTCCTCAAGTGTTCATCGTTTCCAAAACTGTCCTTAACACTCTCCACAAAAACCTTCCTTTTAAAACGTCCTTATTTCAACAAAACACTCGTCTTCGTCCTCACTTTGCTGCCGTCTTTGTCGTTTCATCCATGAATCATCCGTCGTGTCGAGTTCAGCCTCTCCTGCTCACCTGTCTGTTCACCTGTAAAACTACAAATGAAAATACAGCAGAAGTACGCCGTGTTTATCACACCTCGCCACGATTGTTAGCTTATCTGCTGTTTATTTCTCATGTTGTCTGACTTTAATGTGACACGAATCAAAAACAGACCAGTTTGAGTTTCGCACGTGTTATTTTTATTACGCTAAACACGAAATTAATAAGAGAACAACGTCAACATTCACACACGTTAATTAAAATTATTACAGTTTATTAAAAGTACATCTGAAACCAGCCTTTATATTCTCGCTTTGATTTGTCCTGTTTGTTTGTTTGTCCAGATGTGCAGTGAAGGTGACACCAGGTAGCTCACCTGAGGGGGGGCAGTGAGGGCGGGGCTCATCGTGTTATCTCATGTTTATATTTCATCGTGTCATCAGCAGTTATCAGCAGGTGGCCTGTTGACATGGAAGTGTTTCGATGCACAAATCAGCACATATATGATGCTTTATGATATGAAAATAACCTGAAGTACCTTAAACACTGTTAACAGTAGTTAATGATGTTAAAATACTCTGTTGAAAGTAAAAGTCCTGCATCCAGATTTTACATTCTACTTGATGTGCAAAATGGTACTCAAATATTGGATAATATGATTATTGATCATGAATGTGTTTATTTTAATGCTGCATCTGATAATAATAATAGATTATAATTTATTAGATTAGTATATTTTGGATTAATAATCTGAATCTGCAATAATTAAATTATATCGTTTCTAAAAGTAGTTTTCCCACTTCAGTTAAAAAGATTTCCCTTGATTTTAAAAATGAGTTTAATTAAATTAAATGTTGATTTATGTTTAAAATCTGCTGCATGTTTCCTCTGAGGAAGTAATTTCACGACAACCTGAACATTAAATAGATTAATTTATTTAGTTTAAACATTTTTCTGATGGTCAAAGGATCAATACAATCAGGAAGTTTCATCCTCTGGAGAGCAGGAATATAAAAAGCAAATGTCAAATCAACAGACAGAAATAAAATAAGGTGCAGAAATCTATCATTCTGATGTGATTTTATATTTTTATACTTCCTGTTGGCTCCAAACCTGTTGTTACATCCATAAATCAATTCATTTTTTTAAAAAGTCTCAGTAATTTAAAATCAGCTGCCGACTGTAGTTTTTAAACAATCAGGAGGATTTTTGGGGACTATTTTCAGCGGCGGATGAATCCAGTGAGTGTTTATGGCAGCAGGACGGTGTGTGTGTGTGATTGGATCAAAATAAACTCCTGTGTGTGTGTGTGTGTGTGTGTGTGTGTGTGTGTGTGTGTGTGTGTGTGTGTGTCATGCATGGTGATGAAGGTCAGTACAGTTATTCACCACGTCTCCTTCAGAGTGTTTTTTTTTTTCCCACGCTCCACCTGGTCCTCCAGGTCTCAGGGTGGGAACACCTCGCCACGCTCCCCAGGGACGGGCTGTGGTTTCTGGGCCGGGGCCGCCGCAGCCGTCCCCCGGATCCCTGCAGGGCCCCGGAGCTCTGAGAAACACCACGAGAGGCTTCTCCCAGCCCGGCCAGGCTGTCGTTACACCGCCCATCAGGTGATTAGAGGCCTCGGCAGGTAGAGACAGAGCTGCAGGGTCAACTTTCGACCACAGCTGCACGGACTTCATCAGGATCAGACTCTGAAAAGAAGCGTCGGAGTGAAGTTTGATCAGAAACCATCAGAGGAGGTTACAGAGGAGGAGCGGTCAGATGCAGGTGACAATAGATCGAGTTTCGGGATAATTGAAGGATCGGTGGATCAACAAACAGCCCAAGGATGCTCTGAGGCGGCGTTTCTCTCACAGACTCTGGATCACTTCATTGGGAGGTTTGTTGACGAGGATCCAGCTGAACCGTTGGTCTTTTGCACAACATTTAGTAAACATGGGGGAGATCAGGTGACAGCAAAACAAACGGCGTCTTACAGGAGATTAAGTATGGAGTCCCCGAAGTGACAAGCAAAAAGTGTTTTTACACAAGGAAAAGTGCCAGAATAACATATATGATTAGGTATTTGTGCTAGTATATAATATAATATATATAAAATATAATAATTTCTTACTTTAATATGGTATAAAATAGTATGAAAAATAATTAAACGTAGTTGGGGACATTTAGTAATATAGTGAAAATGTAAATTTCAGGTGTTGTACAGCAGTATTTAAGAATACAACATATAGTATAATATAAGGATTGTGATATAATACATATGAATAAAAACAAACAATGTGTCTGCTGGATCAATTATTAATAATCAATGTTATTTTTTGTGCACAAGATTGTGGTTTCTGCATAGAAGTTAAATCATTTATCTTTTTGGTCTTTGGGGCCTCCGTATATTTCAGTAGATCTGTTGAATTATAAAATGTTCTTTAAGTGATGTTTGCTTTAGAGATAAAACAAAATCAGTGTCGAGGTACAGAGCTTTCAGGTGATTTGTTGATAAAAATTTTACATGTTTTGAGATTTGAACATCTACTGTGAAGACGTTTTTGGGTTTTTTTTCAGATCCTTTAGGACTTCCTGAAGCCCCAAAACTGATTTTATGCCAACAAGTAATTTTCCCTTCATTTTAGTGAAATAAAATCAGATACCTTAAAAAAAAAAAAAAAAAAAAAAACTGGCCAAAATGATATTGGTTAGAAATTTTTAGCTAATATTGATAAAAGCCGTCTGTCAGCATCTTTACTACATTTTTTTCCCATTTATTTAATTATATATTTTATTTTTATTATTACTGTTATTATTTTTAAAAAAAAATGTTTAAAAGTTGTTTCCATCAGAGCTGCAATGACTTTTCAACATAAAAGTAAATCTACCGTAATTCTGATAATCGATTAATAATAGTATAATATTTTTTTTAAGTAAAAATTTTCCATCTCCAGTTTCTCAAATGTGAATATATTCTTTTTTTTTCGATTGATCGACAAACACAAAGTGAATTTTTTTATTTTTCTGATTGATCGACAAACACGAAGTGAATATTTTCTTTTTTCTATCGATCGACGAACACAAAGTGAATATTTTCTTTTTTCAACTGATTGATCGAAACACAAAGAATATTTTCTTTTTTTCTGATGACGAACACAAAGTATTTTCTTTTTTCTGATCGATGATATTTTCTTTTTTTCTGATTGATCGAAACACAAAGTGAATATTTTCTTTTTTCAACTGATCGAACTGAACACGAAGTGATATTTTCTTTTTTTCTGATCGACGAAACACAAAGTGAATATTTTCTTTTTTTCTGATTGATCGACAAACACAAGTGAATATTTTCAAAGTGAATATTTTCTTTTTTCAACTGATCGACACGAAGTTCAACACGAAAGTGAATTTTTTTTTTTTCTGATTTCGACAAACACAAAGTTTTTTTTATTTTTCTGATTGATCGACAAACACGAAGTGAATATTTTCTTTTTTCTATCGATCGATTGATCGAACACAAAGTGAATATTTTCTTTTTTTCTGATTGATCGACAAACACAAAGTGAATATTTTCTTTTTTTCTGATTGATCGACAAACACAAAGTGAATATTTTCTTTTTTCAACTGATCGACGAACACGAAGTGAATATTTTCTTTTTTTCTGATTGATCGACAAACAAAGTGAATATTTTCTTTTTTTCTGAAACAAACACAAAGTGAATATTTTCTTTTTTTCTGATTGATCGACAAACACAAAGTGAATATTTTCTTTTTTTTCGACGAACACGAAAGTGAATATTTTCTTTTTTTTTCGATTGATCGAACACAAAGTGACTATTTTCTTTTTTTTTCACAAAGATTGATCGAACACAAAGTGACTTTTTTTTTTTTGATTGATCGACAAATTGATTGATCCAATTGATCGATGAACACAAAGTGAATATTTCTGTGTTTTCTGATCGTTTGATCGGCTCCGACCGAGCTGAACTTTGATTTTCGGAGCAGCAGGACGTCGGTGAAACTCGATTAAAGACGAGGACAAACACTGTCCATCGCTCAGGGTCGGGGGACAGAGCGACACCCTAAACAGTCCCACGACCTGGTTCGGACCCCTGAGCCATATTTCCACAGAGTCGGGCCCCGGGGGGACAGCGGCGGTGGTGGCGTTGGGGGGCCAGTGATACCTGTTGGCCCCTCCCTTTTCTTCCTGATTGACAGATGGCTGCTCCATTAGATGAGAATGATAATGAGAAAGGACTTCCTCTTGACCTCTGACCCCTGACCCCGACTCTTGACCCCTCTCAGGGGTCGACCGGCACCCCCCACCTCTCTCTCTCTCTCTCCAGGCTGTGTGATGGTCGCTCGCCCGTCCACAGGTGCAGGTCAGGACTAAATGAGGTGGAGAGCAGCTTTTGTTCCTGTGAAGGAGGAAAGAGAAGAAAGAAGATGAAAAGGTGAAGAGTCTGTTGTTCTGCCATCTTCAGAGAGAAAAGAGCGACAGAGGATGAGACGGATAAAGAGAGAGAGAGAGAAACAAGAAGAAACAGGAAGTTTGGGCTTAAAAATGAACTCATCAAAAGTCACTTAAATTCCTTCATTAACAAGCCAAGTGACTTCCAGTACTTTAATCTGGAGGTATTTCTATCTTCTACTTTATTCTCAACAGAAGCAAATATTTGACTTTTTAATCCACCACATGTGAGTGAAAGATAAACTTATCAGCATATTAATGTCTGAGATGCATTAAAAATTGCAGTTAATTAAAACATATAAATTGTAGTTAAAGTATAAAGAGTTAAAGTGCTCACTGACCCCCATGAATGTTTTTTATTGTGTTAATATTCATGTTTAAGTAGTATTTTATTGTAGTAGCTAGATAGTTTAAAATACTTTATACAGTTTTAATCTGTGACGATGCATAAAAATGTTAACGTTGATGTTTGAAAATTTATACATACAGTAATTAGAGACTGAAAAGGTGAAATAAATAAAGAATAGAATAAAGAATAAAGTAGCTGAAAATTAAAAAGTACCTCAAAACTGTACTTGTACTGTGCTGATAGTACCCAATTACTTGTTGATAATTCTTAAAGTAAAACTTAACTACCGTTTTACTAGTCAGGAAGTATTTTAACAAAGTTTTGTTAATACTTTTACTAACAAATATTTTCAGCACGTGGCCAAAAGTTTGTGGACACCAAAATGACTAGTTTCTTTTTTTTATCTGCGTCTGTTTTTCTTGTTTGGGCTTTATATATCTCATTTTTATGAGTGTTTTTGTTTTTTAACGGGGATTTTTGTTCCTTTATCAAACTATATAAAGAAGTATTAAAAATTCAAATTCAAATTCAAATTTATTTATTTAGAGCCCAAAATCACAAACATTGTTTGCCTCGGAGGGCTTTACAATCTGTACAGTTGTGACACCCTCTGTCCTTAGACCTCAATAGCCGGTAGTAACAGCAGTGATAAAAGTACTAGATGTAGAACCAGTAATATTACTAGTATTAGTATTTGTTTCACTGACACTACCTACAGACCAATAATTAGGTTCAGTTTCATGATGAGGAAACTATTCGATCATGATTATATTTATGTTAAAACATGATTTTACTTCTCAGAAATCCCCAAATCACCTTTAACCAGTTGTGTTTCATGAACTGTGGGAGAAAGTTTCCTTCAGTCATGTTGGCATTTTTGTTAATATTATTATTATTATTATTATTTTTATCTGAAAGTGCGACCATTTTTATCAGTTTATCAGTATCAGTTGTTCTGAGAAACTCTTTTGACGAAGGCTCTGTAATAATGTGAAAACTCATTAATTGGACTCCATCATTTCTTATTTATTTCTGTAAAACTGTCAAATTATCATTATTATTATTATTATTATTAAGTTTTGTTATTTTCATGCAGAGCTGCGGTCCAAAAATCACCGAGCGTCACGGCAAGCCCACGAGCTTCATTTCACGGCCGACTGGAGAGAAGTCTCTTTCACCTTCGTCATTATTATTACTGTAATTATTTTTATTATTATAATTGTTGTGTGATTTAAAAAAAAAAAAAAAAAAAAATCCTGAGTGCTCTCTCATCAGGCCGCCGCCTCAGTCCTGGAGTCCAGGAGGCCGTAAACAGGCTCGGGTCCTCCAGCCGGCCCAGTCCGCCGCTCTGGACTCAACTAATAATTATAATAATTCAGGTTTCTGCATTGTTCGCTCCCCTTTCTGCTTTAAAGTGTTTACAGTAATAGCAGCTCTGCCACGAGTGGACCGACTCACTCTCTCCGTATTAATAAGCAGTGCAGTACTCAGCACAGCGCGTGGTAAAGCTTCGCCATGATTACAGTACGCCATCAAGAAAATTAGTTGTTTCCCACACACAGCAAAGCACAGCGAGGGGTTTGCAACATAACAAGTTGCTTTTGTTTACAGCGGCTCGCTAGCTGTTTTCATTATGCTGAGACAAGCCCATAGACTCGGAGCCAGCTGCCACAAATCACACGTTCAATTATTCTGCTTTGCTTATGAGCATCCAAATATTTAGTCCACTTACCGCGAACAAAAACAGTAGTAAAGTGATTACAGCCGCCGAGGAGTCGAGTTCTCCTCCGAGAGGGAAACAGGAGGAAGGAAGGAGGAGAGGAGAGAGGGATGGAGGAGGAGGAGGGAAACCTGGAAACTGATGCTTTTTCTATTTTCTCGCCTTGTTCAGCTTCAGATAAACAAACGTGTTAAGTTTCAGGTCTGAGAGCAGAGATGGAGAAAAGATTAAAACGCAAAAAGTTCACAACGTTTTAAAAGTAAAATACCTGCAGAAAAACAAACTCAGGTTTCTAAAAGTTCTTCATGAGAGCGAGAGTTTAGTTTCACTTCAGCAGAACATCTTTATGTCTGATTTATTAGCAAAGATTAGAAGAAACAAAGTGAGGAGGAGAATTTGAAAGTAGGAAAAGAGAGGAGGAAATTGGAGGAAACAGCAGCAGGAGTGAGTCAACTGAACAGTGGGGGTCAGGGGTCAAAGGTCGTGACCTCTGTGTGGTCTCGGGTCTTTGAAGAGGAAGACGAGCCGGCCTGCAGATCTTCAGGAGGATTAGTCGCTCTGATAGAGACACTTTAAATTTATTGTGGACAAATCCTTTAAAACTGGTTCACTGACGGAGAACCGACCTCAGTTCCTGCCGAACCTCCGTCATTAACGTCCAGCTGACTACACTCAAAGAGAACAATCAATCAATTTCTAATTATTATTAAGATAAATGATACTTAAGCATGAAGGTGGTAAAGTTTTTTATCACAACATCTAAAAAAGCTTCAGTGATCAGAACCTCTTAAAGGATCCAAACAAACCTAAATGATGATTAGAGCCTCTTAACAGCCTCCAGAACCTCGTAAATAACAGATAGATCCTCTTAAAGGACACCTACACCATCTTAACAGCCAAGAACCTCTTCAGTAACCTCTTAAACCTTCTTAACGGACCCTCAAAACCCACCTATGACCACCAGAACATCTTAAAGGATCCAAGTGTCTCAAAAGGGTCAGCTGAAGTGGAATGCTCAAATAACACCAGAACTTCTTAAAGGAGCCCTGAAACCTTTTCAGTAACTAACAGAAACTCCTAAAGAACCATCAGAACCTCATAGAGGACCATCAGAACCTCATAAAGGACCATCAGAACCTCCTGATCAACACCTCCAGCCTGCTGATGTCCTTTAAGAGGTTTATTGATCCGCTCTGAGGAGCTTCTCCTCTATAGCACCTCCACACAGAGGTCAGAGGTCAAAGGTCGGCTACAGATCAGCCTCCAGGAGCTGCTGCGGTTACAGCCCTACTTTAACTACTGATACTTTGATACATGAAGCTGAGAGTACTTGAGTACTTTTATTACTGATACTTTAATATATGAAGCTGACGATACTTCAGTACTTTTAAAGAAGTAGGATGAAGAGTTTGCTGGACTTTTACTTGTAATGGAGTATTTTCTTGTACTGGTACTTTAAGATCAGAGTATTTCTGCTGTTTGAATCTATTTAGGAGTAATTCAAAAGGAACAACTGCTCAGATGTTTCTCCAGTTTCAGAAAAATAAAAGAGACTTTGACATTTTCTGTATTTTTATGGAACATTTCACAACAACAACAAAAAAAAGCACCTAAAAAAATTGAGGAGCAGTTTGTAACCTGCGGACAGACTCACACCTCCACCCACTCAAACAACACAAACAACACAAACAACACCGCAGACACAACAACACAACCGCTGAGGAGGATTATCTGTGAGCGCGCCGCCATGACGGACCTGCAGAGAAAAACCTACACATGACTCACCGAGCATCCGACGGACTGACAGCATCATTTCAGAGTGAAAACAGGTGACAGCGAGAATATTAAGTTGGAGGGAGACTGAAAAGACAAAATAAGGAAGCAGAAGTCCCCCCAGAGGCCGAGCAGGCAGAGGAAAGAGATCTGAAGGTCGAAGGTCAGACGTCGAATTTCGGAGGATTTAATTTGTGTAAAACGCGTTATAATAAAACGTCCGTCTGAGCCGGAGTTCAGTCTGTCGCTCAAAGTCGAATCCAAACCTGCAGTGAACACATCGCAGCCTGATGTTTCCTCATAAAAGTGACAAAGACTCATCACTGCTGTTTATTTTAACTCTCACACACTCACACACACACACACCTGTCCTGCCACAAACACTCGCTAAAGCACCAAATGTGGATTCATCCGCCACTGAAAATAGTCCCCAACAAATGCACTATTTCCTCCAGTTTGTTTGATAAAAAGCAGCTGTTTTAAATTAACTTTTAACATAAGAAACTATAAATTTGTGTTTTTAAAGATGTACAGTAGGAACAAAGGGGAACATAAAAGTAATTTAACTGTTTCAGATTATATTTATCTTCATTTCAACATATAATTTTCTCAACATTTTCTCAACATTTCATTTTATTTTTAAGAGTTTGAATCGCTCTTCTTCTTCTGTGCCTTTTATTGACTTAAAAACTGTGCATGCTCTTAATGTTGTTCATAAAATGTATATAAGTACACATATTTAATGAAATACACCTGAAAACTCATTTGTTGTACTTTGAGTTATTAAAAATAATACCACTGACATCCATTTTATTTATATTTCAAAAATAGTGCACAGTACTCGCTCCATTCATAAATCAAAGTGCTCTCTATAAAACAGTGATCATCTCTTAATCTCCTTTTATTAAAATGTACATTAAAGTCTATGGAGGCCCATTAACTTCCACTGATTCATTTTATTTATACATCTGTTTATAGTACATCTGTCGTATTTACATCCGATGCTACTCTAATTATCAGAAGTGGGTCCCTGAAGTAAAGACGTACTTCAGATACTCTGAGAACTTTTACCTGCAGGTAAATATAGGTGACTCAAAGTGAAGCCATTTTCTGTTCAGGTTGTCTTAACATCTCAAACAGCAGCCGTCAGGAAAAACTATAATCCATCATCTTTCCTACTTTGCAGCTGAGAGTTATAAATCAGCGACGTGTCACCGGAGGCAGCTTTATTTATAAAACACATTTCAAACATGGAGCTGAAGGAAATCATCAGACTGACACAAAAATACAAAATGAGACGGAAACAAAACCAAACAAAATAGAATAAAATGAGGTGAACAAACAAATAAAATAAAGCAAATGCAGTGACGGCGCAGTAATTCGATGTATTCAGACACCAACAGTTTGTATAAAGGAGGAAAGTGTTGGCTCTCAGTTTATCTCAAATATCTGCAGATGAAACTTTTTTATTAAAACTGTTTAATCGGGTTGTGATTTCACAGATTTTATTTCAATGCTGGACTCTTTTAGAAATCATTAAAAAACAAAGTTTCATCAGTTTCAAGAGGTGAATTTTATATTTTTATTTACATTTGAACATAATTAATGATCTTTTCTTTCTGTCCTGAACTATGAAGCACTTTTTAGTTAGCACTTGTAGTTTCTTTCCAGATGACAGTTGTTCATCCTTCCTGTCCAGTGAAAACCTGGTATCTCCAGATGTGTTGATGTTGAGTGTTTGTGATAAACTGAAGGATGAAGTCTTCCTTTATGTGTTGAGAAAATTCTCCTCCTTCTTCAGATAAATAAACTATTTAAAGCCTCCTTGGATCAGCTGCATCGTCACAAAGCTGAAAACAGGCTGTTTTTCTGACTTTTTACAGATACGTGGTTCTCACAGGACAAACATATGATGATCTTATAGACCATGATGCATTGCTGCAGATGAAACTAGCCAACAGTATATAAAGTCGTTCAAATGAACCTGAAACATGAACAGCAGTAAAATGCAGCGTCCACATTAATGCAGCAGGAAGATTCATCCAGAAACATCAGAGAGAACAGGAAACACTTTACTGATCCATCACTTTATCAATACTTCATCAATAACTGTGTGTAGTTTTCAGTTTTCGTTCCCTGCAGTGACCGTAGGCCCTTCATAAATACAGCATTCAGTCTTCAGATCATAAAAACGTATTTGTGGACGCCTTTCGACTAAAATCACCTAAAAAAGTTATTCCCTTCTGACCGTGACGGCAGCAGCGGCAGCTCTGCAGGTCCCCCCCCTGCCCCCCCCCCTAATCCATCCATCCATCCAACCTTCCCCATGACCCTCACCCCCCTCCTCCATCCTCCCCCGCTCTCCCCCCACCCTTCCCCATTAGCTGCAGCTATTACAGCCCCTGAGAGAGAGTCATTACCGCTCCCATAATCCATGATGATGAAGCTCTCAGCTCGAAACACCGGCAGCTTGTACAGGCTGCGCTTGATTGGCAGGATACAGGGGGTGAGGAGTGTGGAGGGGGGGTGAGGAGGTTTGGTATAGGGGGTTTGTGTGATGGGAACTCCACTCGAGATGTGAATTGGCTTTGCCACTCCAATCAGGCCGCTGGATGACAAATGAAGTGTGTCTCTTTCACTCTCTCTCTCTCTCTCTCTCTCTCTCACCCTTCCTCTTCTTCTTCTTCCTCCCCCCTCCTCCTCCTCCTCTCCCTTCACACTTCTCTCTGTCCGGGTGGAGAAAGAAAAGGGGAGTTCATGTGGGAGCGCTTGACAGCAACACAATCACATTTCTATTCAGCTCCCCCGCCTGCCTGTTTTACCTTCCCGGCAGCCGGGCATGCCATGCACGCTAACACACAGGCCGGCCAGCCAATTAGAAAGTAGCGCAAAGAATCTGTGAAAGACACAAAAGGTCTTTAGAGGTTTGGACAGGTGTCTCATTTGGCCGCGGGACATAGTTTAGAGGCTTTTTTTTATGTCTTTGGTCGAATTTGTGGGCAGAAAGCGAGGAAGGTTATTTGTCGCGCTGTCATTTTTTTTTTCTTCTTTTTTTAACGCTTGTCTCTGTCTGTCGATCGTCGCAGCCCCCTCCATGGGAATGATGGGTAAATTTGAACTGAAGGAGGAGGGGACGGGGGGGACGGGGGGGTGACTTTGCACCGAGCCGAAGGAGTTTAGACTGAAAAATGAAATCAAACCTGATTATTTTTCTCCTGATTTGTGTCAGGTCACCTTGTTTTTGTCTCACTCTCCTTCACGGTGAAAACACTTCTTCTTCTACTTCTTCTTCTTCTTTTCTTCTTTTTTTCCAGCATACAGTAATTACAGTGGGCTTGGAAAAACAAGAGCAGAGATAATTGGTTTGTTGGTTTGCGGCTGAGTTTGTTTAGCAGGGTTATTATCCAGCAGCTCCATTATGGCTGGCAGCACAGAAATCCCTCATTAGCATACACAAATATATACAGAGAGGATGTGGGAAGAGAGAAAAATGCACCAGTGTTTAATACCAAACGCTCCCTCGCACTCTTGCTCGCAACACACACATGCGACGCACAAAAACATGCAAATACAATCCACAATAGAGCGGCGCTGACACTGTCTCCAGCTGTGAGGAGACGCAGGGAGGTGTCAGGAGGAGTAAAGAGGAGAGACGGAGGAGGGGAGGGAGGTGGCGTGAACTATTTGTTCGGCAGACAACGCAGGAACGAGGGAAGAAGAAGGAGAAAAAACAGAAAGACAGATGTAGCGGTAATTAGCGCGAGGCCCGGCGGCGGTGGCTGCCGGTGGTGGAGATGACAGCGGAGAGCGGCGGAGGCTGACAGTGGCTTTCACCCTCCGCCGCCATCACCACCTTCATCACCACCATCATCATCGTCGTCGGGCCTACACACACCAACAATCGCTGTCAGTCTGTGTCAGAGCGGCGTGTCGTCGGAGCACAATGGCTGCTGTCAGTTAGCTCGAGTTCATCTGGATCAACTCGCTTTCCTTTGTTTGTTTGGAAAGAGACGGATTTGTTTGTTTGTTTTGTCCCAAGCGGCTCGTTGTTGGTTATTTGGCTCGATCGGGGACGTGAACGCACGTTTCGGATGTCGACCTGTGAAAACGAGACAGATAATCTGAGTTTAAAGGTCCGTCCGCCAATCCGTCCTCAGATAGCGAGAAACAAACAAAAACAAACAAACTTCCACATGTAGGTGTCCTCAGAACAAAAACAGACAATAAGACGTTTGTTGTCTTACTGTGTTTTGTCACTACGATGCCCCTTTGGACTAATCATATTAGGACACAACATATTTGTGATGCTTTGTCCAGTAAAACTAACATGATGTGGAACTACATATGTATGCAGACGACACTGTTGTATTTAAAAAGCAGCTGCCAAGATAACAGTTGTGTCAAAAAAACTCTCACAGTGGCTCAATCAGTCGTATCTGAAATGTTAACAAGACAAAAAGTGTGTTTTTTTTCTGAAACAGTGGTTCGGCGTCCTGACACTGATGTAGGATTGATACAGTCGCTGATTTCAAATATCTTGGTGTTAATAAAGTAAATAATAATAATAAAGTGTGATAAAGGGTTTCTTTGGGGGAGTTTTCCTCATCAGAGTGGAGGGTCTGAGGACGGAGGGTGTCGTACGCGGCACAGATTGTAAAGCTCCTTGAGGCAAACTGTGATTTGTGATATAAATAAAATAAACTTGACGTTGGATCCAAATTTGAACACGGCGTCACATAAGTCAGAAAGTACAACCTGGCAAATCTGAGACATGTTAGAAACAGTCTCTGGACACAGCCATGATATTTATTCATGTAGTTATGTTTTCTCATATGACCTGTAGGGGGCGCTGTCAGGAAACAACACTAAGACCTTTTGAGTCCTTAATCAAACAAACTCTGGACAAAAAGTCATTACACTTTCAACACCACAGGAAACTGAAGAAATACAATTTACTGTGGTTTTGAAGATTTTATATTACTTTAAAATATGTTTTGAATAGTTTGGTCCCTCCTCCATCATGTGACTTTGTGTTAAACTCACTCAGTAAATTCTGTAAGACCTTTCAAGAATATCCTCCGTATAAGACTAAACCATACGTTTGGATTTGGGCAGTTTCTGTAAAATGTCTGTAAAACCTGACACAGCTCAGCAACTTAAAAATGATGTAAAGAGCTGCTCGTCTCTGGACTCACTGAAATCTGTCTAATGGTCTTTATCACTTGATTTTATTTATATATCAAACATTAGTGATGCTCTGTACTTTTTTGCTTTACTTGGAGTACGTTAACTCTGAACTCTTTTACTTTTTTTTGTGAGCTATTTCTTTATTTTGACCCTTCATGGGACTGCAGATGTGAATTAGCTTAAAGCTATAATCGGGCATGATGCAGAAAACAGTAACATTTATGTTTTAACCTGCACATTTTAAGTCAGATAAATAAATAAAACAGCAAATCAAACACTACAGGAGTGTAGAAGAATAGAAGAAAGTGAGCTTTGAATCTGTTGGGTCCCTTCATGAGTATTTTGTCGATATGAAGCTTGATTTAATTCTGTTGTTTCTAAATGTCGACTCCTGTGTTGTGTTTGGGCTGGTTGGTGGTAAAACTGTCACAGAAATCTGTATCTCTGTTCAGATTATACTTAAAGTTGTTAGAAATCATCACGTCTGCTTCATTTTCTGCCTTAAATGATTTAAAACAGCCTTTATACTCCAAATACATGATATTTATGTCCCGATAAAAATATTAGATGATTAACCATGTACTCATGTATGTAAAAATCCAATAATAAAACATAAATGTGAGCTCAGAGAGAAACCAACGATTACTGTGGACGAAGGTTTTGAACATATTTAAATACACTTCTGTGTTTTTAGCATGTTTGCACATCTATAACATGAAAAGTGCTGCTGACACTTCCTGTTCTCACTGTACAATCATCAGATCATTAATTATAAATTAGTACTTTACCCATTCAGTAACTAACTCTTTGTAACTCTTTGTATATTTACGAGACAACAAGTTATTAAAAGTTCCTTTTTTATGATTTCAGCACAGATTTATGGACGTATATTTGAATATTTCTACAAAAACTATCAGAGTTATGTGTGCTTATCTGAATTGTGCTCTCATATCCATTTACACGTGCACTCACATGATACACAGATTGGAGACAAATGAAAATGAAAATAAAGATAAAATGGCCAAAAGAGGAAACTTCAACACCTTCAACATTTCAACAGTTCAGGAGGGACGAACATCGACTGTCCAGCAGATTTTTGGGTGTTTTGGTGCTCAGCAGGGTTGATCTGATGATGGATTTTATTTAAGTACTTTGGGGAAAAATCTACACATTTGTATTTAAACCAAATAGCAAATGTCCCTGCTGATGGATTAATGAGGGATTATCTTATTATCTTTTCATTGTTTGGACAGTAATGGTGGTATTTGTACTTTTACTGTTAGCATCTGAGTATTTCTGCAGATTAGTTTTGTAGTTTGGGTGACTTGTGTTTGGTTTAGTTTTCTGCTGTTTAGTCGTGTTGATGCAGTTTAATCAGGTCGGTTTGAGGCCTCGGAGATTTGTGAGAGCTCGCTCGGCTGCCCAGAGGGGGCGAGGAGGAGGAGGAGGAGGTGGAGGAAGAGGAGGAGGAGGAGGAGGGTTAAGAAAAGGTAATGTGAGAAAGCTGGAGGTGACAGCCATTGTGGGAAGGTGTGAACGATGGAGAGAAGAGAGACGAGAAGAGGAGGAGGGAGGACTGAAAAGTGCTCCTTGTCCTGCGAGGAAGAGGGACCTTTTGAGGAGGACCTTCACCTCCTTCTTTCTGCCTCCCCCCCTCTCCTCCCCCCAATACCCCCAATTAGACAAACATTAACATCAATTAAGGGCCCTCACGGGAACACAGGCTCTATATAATTACCTTAATGGGCGGACGCTTTCTCTCCGTCCCTCTCTCTTTCTGTCTCTTTCTTTGGACCCTCAATCTCTTAAACAAACTTAGAGGGCCTCAGTGGGGAGGCGGTGAAAACGTTGATCGGCAGCAGGGGGGAGGCGGGGGTTGAAGTGTGGAGGGGGGGTCGTTTCCCGCTTGGCTTTTGTGGTGCTGGACTTTCTAAAAGGCCCCGTCTGAATTGGACCTATTGGCCAACAAACAGAGGAGCTGTTCCCACAGAGAGCCGAGACCGGGACAATACAGACCCCCAACCGAGAAGGGGAGAGAGGGGGGAGGAGGAGGAGGAAGGAGAGGAGACGAGGAGGAGAGGAGAGAGAGGAGGATGAGTTGGGAGAGAGTGATGAAGGGAGGCCAAGGAAGAGTCAAAGTAAAAGGAGGAGAGAGACGAGGGTGAGGAGGAATGAATAAACCAGCAAATATGTGAAGAGGAGGAGGAGGAGGGAGGAGAGGAGAGGTGATTCAAGATTTTATTTGTCATGGTGGGAGAAATAAGGAGGTGAGGAGGAAAAGGGGGAGATGAAGAAACAAGAATTAAATAAGTAGAAGAGGAAAGAGGAGAAAGAAGGAAGAGGAGGAGGTTAGTGAGGAGAGGATGAAGGGATGAAGAGGAGGATGGGGATGTAAGAGGGTGAGAAAAACATGATGTTGGAAACTAAACTCCTGACTCCTCTTCATCTCCAGATATCTCCTCCTCCTCCTTCTCCTCAGTCCCTTCTTCCTGTATTTTACTGCACAGACTGGAGGAGAAACTACTTTCTGTCACATCTGATCATTCAAAAACATCAGCTGGAGTTCCCCTCGGCTCTGTCCTCGGGCTTCTTCACAATCATACGAACACATAACGAAACCAGATCAGAAACCTCAAACCGGATCAGGTCTCCGGCTGCTCTTCTTCCTCCTCTTCTTCCTTTTTTTTTTGTAACTCCTCTTGAGCTGTCCGGCTCATCTTCAGCTCTTTATCTTCCACCGCCTCTCATCCTCTTCTCCTTCTCTCACCTCCTTTTCCTCCATCTCATCCATCCTTCTTTCCCATTTCTTCTTCCTTTTCTTTCTATATTTCTCAAATTTTAGTCTTATTTTCTCCAAATGATTTATGTTTGTTTTATTTTAAATCACTTAAAACTCACAACTGGAGTTGATTCTACTTTGAACCTCCTCCAACACATCAGACAACAAAAGACTTCATATATTTGTCATTTGTTTCTTCTTCTCTTTTCCAAATACTATATAATGTACTATATTATAGTATTATACTATAAGAGTCCAGAGAGTGCATACAAAGTCTAAAATATTTAATAATAATAAAACATGAAATTCATCAGTGAAATCCAGCGTATTTTTCTCTGCGGTGTCATAACCAGAGATTTTCTCTCAAAGATTTTTAAGATGTAAACTGACGTTAAAGTGTCAGTCAGCTGCTGAAAATCCTGTGATTAATAAAGTTAATCTTATCTTACCTTATGATAAATCTGAGAGTAAAAACATAATAAAAGCAGCGACGTCACAACAGGAAGTCAGAGTGTAAACAAGCTTTAAGTGCGAGTCGAGTCTCGGTGAAAATGGAGGTTTTCTGATTTTGGTTCCGACTGATCGACAAGGTCAGACGTCTGCCTCTAGAGGGCAGTAGGTGTTCAGGACCACAGTGTGTGTGTGTGTGTGTGTGTGTGTGTGTGTGTGTGTGTGAGACCCATTCACTCACACACACACACACACACAGGAGGCAGTTTGACAAGTGACGACTAATAAGGTCCTCAGACTGCTCTGTGTGTGTGTGTGTGTGTGTGTGTGTGTGTGTGTCGGGGGAGGGGTGTGAGAGTTCGTCCGGTGAGGCTGCTGGTTCAGTTTTGGTCCGAATGTGACCATCAGAATCTGGATCAGAAGATTTTCACAGCGGCGTGTTCATTCACTCCAGTGTCGGCGTGATGAAGCTGTGATGAAATCCCAATCGGCCAATCAGAACGAAACACAGAAAGTTCAGTTTGACTCCGATCAAAACAACCTCGTGTTTAGTTTGTACAAACAGAATAAAACAGAAGTTCAGGAAGCTGCAGTGCAGAAATACTCTGTTTTAAATAAAAGTCCTGCAAAATCTCAAAGTGAAGCGAACAGACCAGCAGACAGCAGATTTTCTGTTTCTTTCAGTTTCTAATCGGTCTTAATCACGTTTCCATCACATCAAACTAAACGCCATGCTGCGGTTTGTTCTGGATCAATTCAGCTTTCTTCAGCCGCTAAGTGAAGGTCCGTCTCCTCCTGGTGAAGTCGTCTGGTTGCCAAGCGGGGGAACATGTGAGCTAACATTAAAGGAAACACTACCACCATTGACCACAGGGGGCGCCAGAATCAACATGAAAAGATCCATTGAGCTGCTTTCATTTGGGAGTTGGGCTTATTTACACTCAAACAACATTTTTTGTTTTGTTTTTTGGACTTGTTTTAAGATGACAAATATAGACCTATAAAAACAGTAATAGGAGTCCTCTCCCCTGAAAATGACAATGAAATGACTTTAAAATTGTATTTAGTGGAATAAAATCAGTTGACAAATGCATAAGATAAAAATAATCTGAGTTTCTCTAAAATGTGTCCCATCTACAGCCAGGAGTCAAGTACTAACACCTGAATGTCCCAGCCTCCTTGAATGGATCAGCAGTAGAGTTTTCAGTCTGAATAGCTCGTTAGTTTTAGTGCAAAAAGATTTTAAAAGTAGGTTTTTTGAGGACCTTAAACTTTGGGCCCTTAATGGATGTCAGATTTACCTCCTGAGTGAAGCTGTCTCCAAAATAACAGACGAATTAAGAAAACAGACGTGTTTCTGTCTTTCTGAACTTTTCCTGAGATTCTTCTGTCGGTGAAACGTGACAAACGGTGAACATCAGCAGTGAAGCTGTCAGCAGACTTAATTAATCAGACTGATTTCATGCAGCAGAAGTACAGTGATTTGAAAGATTGCAGTGCGTTCGAGGAGTTTTTAAGGAGTTTCTGATGGTGAAAGTGCAGAATTTCCACCCCCAGGAAGTAATCAGCCTTGTAGAGCAGGCGACAACTGAGGGTGGGGCAGAAAAAGTCCAGGAGGAGGAGGAGGAAGAGGGGGAGCCAGCAGGCGATGAAGACACCCAGCACAATGGTGACTGTCTTGAGGAGGGCAATGTACTTCTGGGACTTCCTTGCCAAGCCCTTCCTCATGCTGCCCGACAGGCCCAGCCGCTGGCGCTGCGTGTTGGTGCGGACGATGCGGAAAACCCTGGCATAGAGAACCACAATGGCCAGGAGCACTGCGCTGAACACAGATACGCAGAAGAGGATGTAGCTCTTGGAATAAAGCGGGAGGACTATTGAACACTGGTCCAGTCTATGGATGCAGTTCCACCCCAAAATTGGGAGCACCCCCAAAAAACCTGCCAGGGCCCAACTTGCACCAATCAGCGCCAACATCCGTCCCCGCTTTGCTCCATGGTATGGCCTCATAGTCACCATAGTTACATGACGCTCAATTGCAATGGCCAGCAGACTTATTACAGAGGCAGCAAGAGTTATGAAGACCCCTCCTTCCCTGAGGAACCACAGCAACGGTGTGAGTTTCAAAGTATTAGGTCCAGACATGATGATGTTGGCCATATATGTAATCCCAGCCAGCAGATCAGACAGAGTCAGGTTTCCCAGCAGGTAATACATGGGCAGGTGGAACTTCTTGTTCCTCCAAATGGCAATGAGAACAATAGCATTCTCCAGGACAATGAGAAGACACACCACTATAAATGCAATGTTCTCGGGTTTGAGGCCTTCACGGTAGCGGTCTTTCTGCAGCTTGCCGGTGTAGTTGTAATGCTCCACAAGGACATTATTGTCCTGGTACTCCAAGAAGAACTGCAAGATGCCAGGAGAGGAGGGAGTAGGGGAGGTGGGGATGATGGGCGGAGAGGTGGGAGTCCCTGCATGAGCAGAACGTGAAGCTTCCATGCTTTATGTTGCTTTTCTTCTTTTCTGCCTGCAGTCAGTGGCTATAAAGTCATTTTGTTGACATGCTTTTGGTGATAGGAGCCGTGAGGAAATCCACAAAAAAAAAGCGCAAAAAAATGTCTGAGCTCCTTCAATAAAGCAATTCAATTCAGCTGATATCCCTAGATGTTTTATTTTTGGCCAGAAGAAGGTGCTCTTGAGCTCTGTTTGTCCCAGTTAGAGGGTCCAGATGCTGCAGAAAGACATGAAAAATGCTTGTAAAATGATGGAAAGAAAGGATGTAGAACCACTAAAGCTGAAGCCATAATCCTTGAAAACATCACACTCTTAAATTAAAATAAGTGAGTGAACATCCATGCATTTTGAAGTTTCGGACAAAGTTATGTTATGGCGACATTTAAGACATTTTAGGCACATGAAATGCAATCGGTCAAAATTCATGAATCACAATTCCACTGAAAAGAGTATAGACTGGTGGTCTGTATACTGAAACTGAAAAAAGAAAAAAAAACATCTGGCCTTGACATTTACCCTGACATATATAAAGCAAAGTATACTAGATATGTTGAATGCACATATTCCTGTGACATTTGATTGTGATAATTAGAAACTTAAACTTTGTACATGACCTTCCGACGTCCACTAAAACAGATGAGACTGAGTGATTATTGCTGTTTGCGTCTGTAGGGCAGAATGTGATATGTAAAGGCCTAAAAGGGCAGGGGTGTCCTTTTAATGTCAAACAAAAATTTTGTCTCTCCAATTGTGTTTAAATTGTATGTCAGTCACCGTTACCTTGTTAGACAAGAGCCATCACAACATGTGCACATAATTAGGGACACATGCTTAGAGAAAGTGGGCCAGACATGAAAATACACTTAAATAGTGTGTCCAAAGTTTATGGCATTTCCAAATTATATAGGCACTGAAAGCTGTGGTTCAGTTATTTTAGTGTACACACTTAATGTTGAGAACAATCAGGGGTGATTAGGGTTGCATTCCTGTGAGTCTGTGTCGTGTGAGGGAATGGTTTTCTCGCTTCTTGAGTCATATGTTAACATTTAACAAATGGTCTGGAGACTTGAACCCATTCAGTCTGTTGCCAAGAATTTGGGAGATTAATATAACTTGTCCATGTTGGCATAAACACATAAACAGCCCCTCAATAGCACAGATTGAATCTACACCAAGAAAATATGAATGGAGATCATGAACGAATACCGGTATCTCAGTGTCAGTTATCTATGATGTGACTGAGAAGTATACAAATGTTATAATCACAAGCATCTGCATTTGCATTTAGATTTTCATACTTGAAACAAACAAAAAAAACCCTTAAAAGTCATAATTTGAAAAAGTGTGATTTTTGCAACAACAAATGACTTAAAGGATAGTTCTCTAAACAATATAATTTTGTTACAAAGTTTCAGCAGCCTCTATTTTTCAGGTATAAATGGGAGTCACAAAGTGACAGATTAATTTGAACGGCATGATAAATCATGTTAGCACAAATCACAAACAATTCTAAAATTGTAAAGGTAGTGATTATGTTTCTCTTAACAGTCTGTTATCTATAAACACAATGCAATTGTATGAAGATGATCTGAAACGAATTAGCCAATAATAACATCATCTGTCACGTATTGCATCAGACAGGGAAATCAGACTAACCTTGAAACTGCTGTGGCGTTCTTGCGCTTCATCTGCTTTTCAGTGAGGAGAGTCCAAAGAAGAGCGCCAACCTACTCACAGTCAAACTGACAGTGAGCTGAGGGAGTAAAGTAAGACCTGGGCTGAAACATGCAGCAGCTAAAAAGGGGTTGGTCTCAACCCAGACTCTCTCCCACTTACATTCTCTCTCTCTCTCCCCCTCTCTCTTAACAGAAACTTGTGTGCAGGAACATGCAGATATATGATTTCACTATTATACCCACTATGATAAAATGTGAAGACTAAACTAAACTAAACTAAAAGGTTTATGCTGGCATGTGTTCTTAAAATCTTGGTGACAAATGAGAGCTGATTACTTTAAGATCTCACTGCTGCCTGTCAGTATAATCAATGGCTTTAATCAGACATCCACAGTGGAGCTGTGAAACTCTTATTTACATTTCAGAGTTAACATTATATCACTGATCTACAGGCTAATGGATGATATAAACTGAACCTTCCTGATGCAGTCATGAAGAATCCTCTCTTCTGTGTGCAACACCATGACAGCAAGAGAGAAATAGCTAACTTTGCTCACACATGCCCCTTTTAAAAAAAAACTGTTTATCGCATGATATCTACATATGTTTGCTACGACAAGAGGACTACAGATGTTGCTATTGTCATCAGCCTGGGAAATATTTACTGCAAGAAAGTGCACTGAGAGCTATATTTAAAATAACAAATTATGAGGAATTGTTGTTAATTTTCTTTCAGGTGTTAATGAGTTAAATAAATAAACACCACTTTCCAAATTTCCAGAGAATAAAAGTGGAATATGACCTTGCTGGAAGAACCGGTTTTGAAAGGAAACGGCCCAGTAACAATTCCCCAAACTCCCAGAGCCAGCTGAAATGTAGACACTAAGCTTTTGTGTTTCTTGAGATCCTTAGAATTTTGATTTATTGTTCCCACGATTATTTATTCTACAACCTCTACTTATGTAGCCAGGAAAGTGAGGTGAATACAATTCTCATGGTTTATACAGTAATTCTCAGCCTGTCAGTGGGATTGCAGCGTGCTTTGACACACTGCAAACCTGTGAAACCTCCCCTGCAGGGCCTGCACAAGGTTAGTCAGGACAAAATGTAAATGCCTCTTATAAAACTTTATCGTATGTTTCAAAGCCAGAGCTTGGCATGATGCACATATTGTTCTGATTGTTCACTTTGTGCATACACAATACTGTACAAGCAGAAACACACAGAGTCACTGGTGCCTGCACAGCTGTGACTTTATATTTGCATTAATACCTCCATGACTCAGGAAGGTAGTTTATTCAAGCAACTTTCTTTAGCCACAGTGTTTTGGCGGTTGGAAATCCTGCTCTTTATCCTGCTGCTCCTCTAATACGGTACACAGCAGTGTCTGACTATTCAAACAGAGGATTCCCTCAAATAAACTTGTTTATTGTAGGATTACCTGGTTTAGCTGCAGTCCTCTGGCTCCTTTGTGTACGTCTGTGTCTGACTCTTCTCTCTATCATCACACCTCTTCTGCATTTTGCTCTCTTGGTCTCACACTGTCTTCATCCCACATTTGTGTTTATGTCTGACAAGGTCAAGCAGTGTCTCTTCGGGCTCCAGATAACATCAGTTATGTGTAACTGCTGACACCGTGACACACACCAGTAAATGAGCAGATCAAACAGCCTTCATCTTGTCACAACACCCTGAGCCAACTTATTAGAAAGGCCAGTGTGCTCATTTGACATTGGATCAATCTGAGTTGTTGGCTGAAATAAACACATGAAATTATTTGCATGTTTGCTGTGCTGTTTGCTGTATTGTATCTATGAGTTATTACTCCTGTGCACACAAATGCATTCAGTGGGTTTCCATGTATTTGCATGCATATGCACAGTATCTTTGTGTGGACATAGTAAAAGACTTGAGGTTTGTGGGTGATATTTCTCGACTGCTCTTTGCATCTGACTGTTTCGAATGTCGGTGTGTTGTATGTTTCACCCACACTTCCTGCTGTCTGCATCGCTGCATGTAGGAGGGGAACCCTATCAAGAGATCATTAAAGAGTAATATCCTGTCGGGGTGAATGCAGAGGCCTCACATCAAAACCGTAGGGAGAAACAGGGGCCTGATACTGAGGATGAGTGGTCTAACAGACGGACAGGACTCCCGACTGCACAGGAAGGAAAGCCCTGCCCTCTTTTATCTCTTCTTCTTGATCATTTGTGTGTTACTCTGAGTCTGTTTTCCTGTTACTGTTTGGTTCCCTTCTTAATCACCCTTTTTCTGATTTTTTTCAATCCTCACAGTAATTTTCATCCCAGGTTTCTGTCTTTTGTTTTATGAACACTGGAAACATACTCCCCATGGATTTCCCTCTCTGGTATTTTTAACGTATGTTTTTGGCCACACACACTGCTGTGACGCTGACTGCTTTGAGCTGAGCTAGCTCTTTAAAGGCATGGATGTAATGTTGACCTTGATGGACCAGTTATGTGACCAACCGGACCCGTTTGTGGTGCACGAGGGGTTTATTTTTGTGGTTAACCCACAGCTGTCCAGCTGATTTAATTCTACGCGGGCAGGGAGTGATGTTATGATGGCTTCTCAAAGCTGGCAGTGCTGGTGGCTGAAAGTTTCAGCTGTAGTGTTAATATTTTTATGACCTTGATGTTTCTCATGGAGAGACATGGTTGTCCAAAAGTAGAGTCTGAAACTTATGGACCACCTACAGTTGAAAGTTGGACTTGTAACTCTTATGCCATCATAGTATTTAGTTTTTTTTTCACTTTTTGAAGGTGAAGTTTGGCCTGCATGTGAACCTGACCTGTTCCAAGCGCAATAAAACTTTCAAATATCCCAGACGTTATTTCACAGCTTCAACTTTTTGCTGTCAGACATTCATAAGGGTTGAGGATTTGATTACCTAAGAGGCAAAGATATAAGTGTGGCATATTGTTTTAATAACACAATCTAAATGGTCTTTGCCTGCCAAGTTCTCTCTTGCCCTCTTCTTCATCACCTAAGCACTTCAGGCTGGGGTCTTTCAAAGGCTATCGCGTCACTGCCCCTCCTGCAATCTATCACCACTCAGTCCTCAGGTCTAATCCACTGATAAGTCCCCAAAATCAGACTAGCCAGACCAGCTCTGTGACGATAAGAAAACATTCCTCACTGCTTGCAATTGTATCTCTTTTTTGTCCTTTTCTTCTGTCACACACACACACATGCAGCAGCAACAGCAGACTATCCTTCTGGTCTTAAACTTTATCCTCCCCTCTACACATTTCCATATAGTCTCACTGAAGCATGATGTTTACTTTCCAGTGTCCGATCACTCGATGGGCTCATGGGGCTGCAATGCATGACCTAAGACAGTCCAACCCACTCATCAGCGTGTTGTTTGTTTGGATTTTCCACCCGACTTGCTGCGGTCTGGGGGTCACTCAAGGGCGATTTACGAGGATCTGTGGCCTTTTGCAGTTCTCGCAAGGCACAGTGGCTTCAGAAGGAGGGATGAGTTGAGGAATTCAGAGTTCAGAGGAAAAGTCTACAGAGGAGGGGAATTGTGGGAAAAGAGGCGATCTGGTCTTCTTCTACCAACAGTTGAGCGGTTGCTGGGGGATGCAGCGAGGAGCAATGAGTCATCACAATTAAGCTCCTTTCTCGCAGGAAATGACCCCCTATTGCTCTAATTACAGTGATAACAGCAGATAACACCTTAGACAAAGGCACACCAATGATCCGCATGTGTGTTCATGCCTGTGTTCATGCTAGTGTGACTGTGCATGATCTGTATTTACATCTGTTATCTGCCTGGTTTTTCACAACATGCAGACAGCGAACTGTCTGCAGTTCTCATCCGGTGGTTTCCATCCTCTACCGTAGGGGTGGTTCAGGTCACTGAGCAGTCTCTCGTTGATCCGGTCTATTTCTCTTGGCTTGGCTGTGGCTCGGTGCTGAAGCTTTGTTGGGTGAGTGTGGCCGCAGTCTGGATGTGTTCACTCCAGCACTGGCAGACTACAGGACTAATGAGATCCAGATTTTCCTGGTTTAGAGTGTGATACTGACACCCCTCTCGGCTCCAAAGGGCTGTAACCATCTCACTCAGGATCGCCTCAGGATAATGTGTTCATTCCTGCGATGCCAGATTGAACACACAACCCGGATCAAGGCCTGGTCCCTGAGGGTGTTTGTGCATGCGTCTGAGCGTTTGTCAGTTAGAGACTTTGCATACGCTAACACTTTCACACGTGTATACAACTATCTCTCTCCACATGAAAGGACAATAACTGACTTTGATGTCACTCCTCTGCACTAGACCGAATGGTTTCCTTCATCAATAGATGCTTAACCCTCCACCCAAACTTAACCTACTGATAAATTAAACTCTAAAATAACTTTATTTAATAAACTTTAAATAACTTTATTTATTAAAGTTCAGGAGGAAATATATAATAATAAATATAATGATAAATTAGCATTTTTCTGGGGTTAGCACACTTTTTACATGATTTAAACCAAGAGGACAAAGATATAGTGATTTCTCCTGAAAGATTTGTCCACAGTATTCATATGAAAAAGAGCGTCATGAAATGTCCAAATTTCTTCAGTTAACCAGGTCAATTCTTAAACAGAAACTGTAATATGTACAAAATGTGTCTTATATGATGGTCACTATGTCAGATTAGGCGATTATAGAGTCCTAAATTCTTGTTCTGAGTTGGCCAAGAGACACGATATACTACATGTTGTTCGCCAACCAATCATTGCTTGCCATCTTTCACAACGTGTATGATGTCATTAAGAATGAAGAGCCAGGGATGGTCTTTCGGGAGCAAGACAGAGCAATGCATTGTAAAAGCAATTTTCTTTGGAATGAAGGACAGAACCAACTCTTTCTGCAAGCTTTAATTCGGACATTTGCAAACAGACTTACAGCACACTCAAACATGAGATGAGCAAAGTGAGCCCTAAGCAAAGGCGGTATCACATTTTATATACAGTTTTGTGGGTCACACGTTATCGTTATATAAGTCTGAGTTACACATTGTCTTGTTCTTAGATGCAAAAGCAGTGTCTTTGAGGATGACAAAGCAATCTGGGTCTCTTTATCATGTCCTGTCCTTGGGCATAGACTGAGGTCCAGTCATCCCCTGGTTTGCTGACCACACTGAAGCACAGAACGTGGTAAAAAATTGAGTAAAAAGCAAAGTTCCTTAACATCTTTCATACAAGGTAAAAAGTTATTAAAGTTAACCTGAAGAACATGCAGTTCCTAAGAATTTCCATTAATTTCCCCCTTTAAGCATTTCACTCTTACAGATCAGTAGTAATATAGAAAAGAACCCCCTTTGTAATGAGAAAATGACTAGGTGAAATAATCAGTGGGTATCAGGTTATGCATAGCAGTCAGTGAGGTTATAATCATTACTTGAGACATTATTTGCTATATATAGAAATTAGCATTAGAATCATTGTCGATTTTACCGGGTTAGTGCATATACATTTCTGTTTTAGATAATATCATCATAGTCAAAAGTGGGATCCAGTCCGGAGATTTGTTGGTGTCACTCCTGTACAGTACTGACTTACAAAGGTTTCTAGGGATGGAACAACAAATCAACACAGCAATCAACACAAGAAAGATCAATACAGGTGTCAGTATTTTCATTAGCGTCACTGTCAGTCCTCCTTTGGTCAGCCAGGACCCCACAGTCTCCATTCTTCAGAGTTAGAGTCCCTGCGTCTTTGTTCGTGCAGCAAGTCATTAAGGTGTGAAACAACATGAGTCATGTTATCTGCGTTGTTTGGAATGTAGGTGCAACAGTCAGTACCAATGATGTGGCAGATCCCTCCCTGGCTGGCAAACATCATGTCCATTGCTATTCTGTTCTGGAGGGCCACATTACGGGCTCCTTGGACTGTGAGGGAAAGGGCAGAGAACCCTGATGTTACTACAGCAGTCAAATTCTCCAGCTTTAATGCTACTTCATCAATTTTGAATGCGTTGTTCACAGTTTCCCACCAGGGGAAGAAACCCCAAACGCCCTTTTGCCACTGTGGGATTCTTTCAGTGCCGCGCTTCTCTCTGTGCGGTGTGTAGTGCTGGGCATAGTAGGTATGGAAATGAGTGAGGGTTGGAAGAACGATGATGGAGGGTACCAGCTTTGCAAGATAGCAGGTGCCGCACCACCCGGAGCGAAGTGATTGATAGACACGTTGTCCGCACACCCAAACATGTTGTCTCAGGGACCCATACCCATCACTGGAGGGCATCAGGACCACTGGGTTGTCACTGCCTGGGCGGTTCAGACTAACAGTGTCAGTCAGATTTAAAGGAGCGATGTACGGTACGCGATACCTGCATGAAGATGTTTTCCCATTGTCCTGAACTACCCCACATGTGGCTATGACTGTTTGCTTGCATAGTGATGTCCCGAGGTAATAGTCTTTGTCCGTGAAGCATTTTCTGGTGAAACAGACGGTACCTGATTGGCGTGTAGCGTTCGTCGTCATGACGGACTGGTGGATACCTCGTCGTGTTACCTGTGTCATGCTCCAAAATCTTGCAGTGGAACCCTTGTAATTGACGATGCTGATGTTGTAAAGCTTGATGGTCTCAGTCATGTCTTTCACAGTTCTGTTTTGCAGGGAGACACCCAGGGAAAAGGCAACCATTACTCCTAGAGTCTCTGAAACGTTCAAAGGTCGTGGTGTCACTGGTATTGAGGCACCAACCCTGTGGGGGAGTTGTGTGCAAACATAGCAGCTCTTGGTGGTGATTTTTCTGGTTGCAGCTAGCACTACTGCATACCAAGAGTTTTCCTCAGGCTTGGATGGGTGGCGAGTGAACTCAGATGGCAGGACCCTCTTTGTTCTAATCCCAGATCTCTGGTTGCGGATGGACCGACCCTGGTTCGACTGAGATGTGACTTCTAGTAGTAGCAGTGATAAGACGATGATGGCAGTGAGCAGGAGTATGCTGCCTATTCCTCTCCATCTACCACCCCTCCGATACCACGGCAAAGTCGTTGGTGTCATTGTTTCGGCAGTGTGACCTCACCTCCAGGTATTCAGTGTGCTGCCTCTTGGTGAGTTTGAGAAACGTGTCGCCCTTTTGAATTCCACACCCGTCTCTCCCTCAAAAACACAAGGCAGGGGAATGTGCCGGCTCACTTACTGATGGAGATGCTGTTGTTTGTTGAGGCGTCCCCCATCGGCTCAGAAACTCATCTGCAGTGGTGGCTGGGGTGGATCCAGTTTGCCCGTTCTGCAATTCTTACCGCTGTTTTCGTGGTGAGGAGGGTCCGGTAGGGTCTGTTCCACCGTTGGTTTTCCAGTACTTCCTCTTCAGGTCCCTTATCACAATCCACTTGCCTGGTTTCAGGTTGTTCCTGTTCTGTGGCTTTTAGCAAAGCATACTTTATCTGTTTGTGCATATCAGAATGCACAGAGGACAGCTTTCATGTTCCTGACCACACCCTAAACCCTACATCTGTCAGGTGGTGCTATAATCAAGCTGTCATTGTGTAGGCATGAAACTATCCCTAAACCTTTAAAATTGAAATTTATAAAAACATTTTACCTTAAAACTGTACCAATCAATATATTTATAGTAACTACAGAACGAATTAAAACATGTGACGCTGAATGTATCTGACTCACAGATAATTATCATCTTGCTCTATGCTGTAATTTTCCTTGGCACTATAAAGCGCTTTAGTGTTGTTCAGCTCATTGTTTTGGTTTTATGGTAAGAGCTTTACTGTTTTAGTTCAGTCTCACTGCTCTCATTAGTTTCCAGCAGGCATCTATTTTATTTTGTGTGAAAAAGCTCTGATAAACTCGTTGTGCACCACCCGCCCACCAGCAAACAGCATACAAACTTCAAGGCCAGCTGAGCAACGGGGTGGTGGTGGAGACTGAAATAAAGTGAAAAATAGTGAATATTGGACTTACATTCATTTAGTAGGTGTGTAACTTCATTTTAAAGTTATGATATGATACTTTTCCCTACATTATATCATAATTATTGTGATTTTATCTTCTAGACATGCTTCTACAGACACACTCTTTGCAAACACACATGAACACACACGAATTCTGCCCTCATGGAGCTCTCTAGAGACATGATGGTAATCAGAGGAGATGGGCAGACAAAAGACATTACAACCGCACGGCAGCCATACAGATCCCCGTGGGACGCTCACTCTGAGATTTTGTTCCTTTAACGATTCCTCCTCTGTTTCTTTTTGGTTCCTTGAAATTCCATCTTGCTCTCTGTTGTGGAAGAAAAAAGAGAGCAGGAGAAGCACAAACCAGTAAGAATGTAAATGAATGCCAGATCTCCGAGTTTTGGCCCCTTTCTGCCTCTCGGAATAATTTGTAAAAACGTGCAGCCAAGACGCTGATATGGCGAGAGTGAGGAGAAGGGCACGAGACAAGCTCGGGCCTGAAAGCTTTTTTTTCTACTTTCCCTTTTGGCTCCTTCTTCCTTCTAATTTTCCATGTTTGACCTCTCATCACTTTCTTTCTCTGTAACGCTGTTATGTTTCTATTCAAAAGGTGTTTTATAAAGAGAAGAACGAAAGGCGAAATTAACCCGTTCAGTCAGCCAGATGGTAGGATGAGCGTGACTGGAAGAGATTTGAAATTCATTCTGGTTTCCCCTTTTTTTTTATCCCTCAAAGTGTTTATTCTTACAGAGCGTACCACTCAAGAAATTGCTGACCTCAGCTGAACAATTAGCCCCTTGCAACCCCCTCAAACCAAACCAAGTGACGGCATTGATGGTACAAAGAGTCTTTCCTTTTGGTGGTTCAGTCTGTTCAGTGATGTCATGAATGTCAAAAACTAGTTTGAGCAAGGTCAGCTGGTGCCATTTACTAAAGTTTTAAAAGAATCATTTGACATTCATGGAAATGTCCTGATTTCCTGTCTTGCCCAGTTAGTTTTGAAGATCAGTACCACTGCCATGTCTGTGCGTAGTAAGACACTAGAACTAGGAGGCAATTAGAGAAGAATAAGAAATAGTTACAGCATGTAACTCCTTGTAAAAACCATAACATGTCCTTATACATGTATAGATTAAACAAATAAGATCTGATCAGTAGTGAGTCGGACAGAGCCAGGTTGGCTATTTTCCCCTTTCTTAGCCTATGCTAAACTACGGTAATTGTTTCCTGGCTGCACAGGCATGATAGTGGTATGTGCTTTTCATCTAACTCTCAGCAAGAAATTTCCCAAAATATCAAACCATTCCTTTAAAACAAGACAAATATTTTCAACAGTTCTTTTTGTGTCTAACTAGGTCAACCTCAGAAAGTTTGAAGTTGGCGCT
Organism: Scortum barcoo; assembly: GCA_023238725.1. NCBI lineage: Eukaryota > Metazoa > Chordata > Actinopteri > Centrarchiformes > Terapontidae > Scortum > Scortum barcoo. Next base: position 50,242 of record JAKKUS010001135.1, read on the forward strand.
GGAGTTCCCGGTTCATTCCTGTTAACACACTCTTTTTCATGTTTAGCACATCTTGTAAATGTTTGCACTCATACAAAAATAATAATAATTCAAAGCATTGCTGCATCACATATCTGCCAGAATCAAAGCTTGATTCATGATTCAGCAACAAGCTGAACACGTGTCCCAGATCTGAGCTCTGTTGTTACCGCATTTGGCACCCTGCCCTTTGATAAGTGTCGTTATCCATCAATCATTCTGACTATTTCCCATTCAAGCTTGCTTGCTCGGTTTTACAATCGTATGTTTTATCAGGGCTGCAGCATATATTTCAGCCTCTTACTCTGCTTGTAATATCTGTCACATCTTAGCACTGCCTTGCCAACAGATACCTGAGATGACAATTCAGATAAATGGATTGCATACAGCAACTAAAGAGCTAAGGAGCTTTTGGATTTTGGATGTAAAGCACCATGTATGATCTCCGATAGCCTATTTTGCTTTGACAACACCCTGGGTCTTTCAGCAAGCCCATTAGTGGGAGTCAACGCTCTGATGTCATCCAAGCTGCAACCAATTACGTGCGGTTCAGAGAAATTTAAATGCAGAAACTTAATGTCTCCCTCTGTTTCGGTGCCTCCACATCTATGTGTCAGTCACCAGCGCCACTACCACCTCCCCTCCTCCAGAAACCACATTTCCAAGCTGCTTGTTCCATTGCAAGCAATTAGATGTCAGGTCACAAACGCACCAGCAGCTGGGTCCTGTTTCAGGGTGCCACAACGCAAGTTCAGAGCAGGTTTCAGTAAATGGGGTGTCGTGAGTGCATCAGCAGACTGTACACAGATACAAACCAGCTGGCCCCCTCAGCTAATTTGCTCCATGGTGAAAAGTGAAAGAAAAGCGAAGAGAATTTTAATGTTGTTTGAAAAGTGTTGTAAATGTGAACTGCAGGGTTTCCCCTTCCACCTTGAGCGATCGCAGCTACAGAATAATAATGTCGGCCGACACACTTACATGTGGAGGCATGTGCACGCACACATTTACTCACACGTCCGCTGGGGAATGGGGTAAATTCTTCCAAAGCCATGTTTGGCTCCTCATTTTTCAGGCAACCCCTCTCTTTGCCCTCATGGTTTGGTAGATCAGAAATAGATCCAGCTGACAGCCAGAGGGGACAGAAGAAATCTCAAGAGTCACAAAGTTTCCAGTCAGACATCCCTCTGCTGAGAATCAGTTTCTCGTGTGTCCCAGTGAACCTCCACTTCTGATTTCATTTGATTGCAACCCAGAACCACTTAAGTAATCAGGTTACTTTAACGTTTATGTCCAGACAAATCCAAATTGTACAGTCGTTCGTTTGTCAGCAGTGTGCAGTTGCAATTAAAATTGTAGCGTCGAATCAGCAGAGACGAGGGATTTCAAACCGAGCAGTGGTCGTGGGGCTCACTTGCCTTAACCAAATATCCTCGCACTGAGGAGACTATGCGCCAATCCCACAAGCTCTTTGGCAGCTCTGCCGTAAACTTTGCTCAAACCCACATAACTTGTAAATTCTAGTCCAAGATTCCAAAGTTTCCATAGACATAAATAAAGCCAGGATGAATTACAGAGGAATGTGTATAAAATGACGCAAAATAATGTTCAGTTTTCCATATGGATGTTTCACTTAACCTAATTTTAATGTAATGTCAGTGATTGGCCGGAACAAGCAGATTCAGTGTGTGTAAGTGATATTATCAAACTCCATCAAACTGGAAAACCAGTTTCATCTCATTTTGAAACTAGTTCAGGGGATTTTTAAGAGAATGGGAATAATACAGTTTGTGTTGTGTTTCTGCATAGCTGTGTGTCAGCACAAATCAGCACTGTGGGACTTTAGAGATCAGCAGGTCACTGTGAGTTTCAGCTCCATGTCTTATTTGGGTATTTTGTTTGGGTGCTTTTCAGGAGGGAGGGCATTTTAGCTTTCCCAGTGACTGACAGGCCTTGTTGTTTACGGAAGCACAATTATACGAGCGACTGGGCAGCATACTGGTCCCAAATGAGTCCCTATGGTCCCTCTAATGGCCACCCTAAAACTGCTGAAGTTTGGTGAAAGGGCAGCTAGTGTCTTCGCTAGCCGCTGTAAACCGTTTTACTGTTCACTAACACTGCAGACACTGTGCTGGGCCTCTGTTTGCAAGGTCCTCCGCATTTAACATTAGCAATGAGAGGGATTGTTAGAGGCCTTTTTACATGTGGTGGAGAAGCGAGACAAGGAGCCAGTGGCGATGGATTTCACAAGCTTCCTGATGTGCCTCTGACATTCCCACTGGGATTTGTCATGTGGGACCTTTCCCCTTTCCTCCCCTCTAAAAGGTAGGATGCAAGGAGTGATTTAGTGGGATAGTAGAGTGGAAGAAGGAAAGGGGGTGGGGAGGGGCAGCCAGGGGAGAGTAAAAAGAAAGTCACTTTGAGGACGAGAAAGCTGGGCAGAGATAAAAGGGACAACACTAATATAAAGATTTAAACATTAAAATTAGCCGGTTGCACATCACTTTTCTCCTGCCTCACATATAAAACGGCTTTAATGAAGACACGGAGAAAGAGCTGTGAGTGCCTCTCTCTGTAAACAGCCAGGAATATGCCAGTGCCTTAAGAGAAATGGCACTCTTCTTTCTAGCTTGTTTAGACTAGAGAGCAAAAGATCCCCCGCAATTCCTCACAGTGTCATCCAGTGTCCTTTCTTTTTCTATAACTTAAGCCTTCTACTCTCTCTGACCGTACTCTCTCCTAGCTTTTTTTTCTCTATATATAGTGAAATGTCTTCTCTATGTTTGGACAGGAAAGCATAAAATCTCTTGCAACACCAAGGCGACTGATTGAGGAGACCAAACGTGCTGCATTAGCTGCATTGCATCATTCGGCATGGCGTTAAATTACCCTATAAATGACACACAGTGTAGAGAACAGTCACTTACAGCAAGCCAATGCTTTGGTGTTTGATCATCAATGAACTGGCTGTAGTCTCTGTTTACATGTTCTGCAGCGGAGTACAGTATGTATGGAGGCCAGCTGAGATGGACATCGAGACAGAGGATTTAGAGGAGGATGGAAATGGACGGGGGTGCATCTGTGTGATGAAACACAGTCTTATGGCAGCGCTCAGTAATGCGTTCGTGGAGTCAGCTGGACATGCCGGAGGGCTATTTCCCCATCAGGAGCGGGGAGTTGTTTGTTTACAGTGCAGTCCACTACTCTGTGCTTCAGCTCTCACCCAGGCCTCACTCCCTCTTTCTCCCTCTCCTTCTCCCCCCTGACATCTCAGCCCTGTTCTGGAGTTCCTCTCTTACTTTCCTCCATCTTATTTAACCCTTCAAGTCATCCTTGCCTTGTCTTCACTTCGTCCCATAGTCATTCGCTTGACTCAGCATGCTATCGAATGCCTATGCCACCAGGCTCAGATGGTGTATTCCGGGGGCCTCAGTATGCTTCAACCAAAGTGAACGTTGTCTCCTCCTGCACACCTTTCCTCAAATCACAATGCATCTGAATGCATCTGGCAATAATGTTAATTATTTCCGAAACCAATAACAATCTGACAAATTGCTTTACACAGCGATCGGCCAGATGAGCAGAGGTGATAAAGTATGCAAGACCTCTCTCTTGTAAGCTCTCTTTTTATATTCTTCATTACTGCTGTCACCTTTCACGTGCACAGCTGAGCACAGCATTGTGAAACTCTACATCCGAGTGGGTTTTACACCTACTTTTGAGTGTGCATGGAACACCAATTTAAACTTTTTGCATTCATACAAACAGTTTCGTTTCATACCTCTGCTATTTCCTTCCTGTATTGCACTGAAACCTACAGCACTGTATTCCAGATTACATTTCTGTTCTTTTTGTCAGTGTATTTTGGAGACACAAATGTCATTAGCTGTGAAATGGAAATCGAAATATATTCAGAAAATATGCATGCAGTCAGGAACTGAAGAGAACACATGAAAGGACATGCAGAAAGGATACCCGGAAAACTCTGTCATGGTCATTTTGAGGTGGAAAAAAGATTACTTTCCCATGATTGTTACTTCTCCGTCCAGCTCAGTGCAAAAACAGTGTCGTAATAATAATAATAATAATAATATTTGGATGAGTCTAATGGAAAAGAGAATACAGATGGTGACCAAATCTCTCTCCAGGCTATCACCAAAAGCTCCTCCAGGACAGCTGACAATTTCATGCCCGTGTCTGTACAGCTCTATTTGAGTATCTGTGCTACACATGACAACACAGGCTAACACATACAGGCAACACCGTCACCAAACACTGTCATGATATCTGTCTGTTAAAATTATGCAGAAACTGATTGTGAGAATTGCTTATTCAAACTTTGGCTCAGGACACATGAATTCACTTGCTGCTTGCTCTTTCTCTTTCTAGGCACACATGCCATGCCAGCAGGACATGGAAGAGTGATTAAGTGAACAAAGTAGATTACATCTTCAAGCCATGTTTGTATATTTTTCCAATTGGGGCGACTTGTTTATTTTGGTTCTTGGTTCAAGCACTTCCTAAGTGCAGATGTTATTTTCTGATGGCTCTTTGTAAAGATATTCACTTCACCACAAGTGACCTTAAATGTTTCAACGGGAAATTGAAGGATGAGAGGGGTCTCTGTGATACCTTTGGCCCACTTAGGAGCATGTGTGTGCATATGTTTTTTTTTGCATGTGTGTGTGTGCTTCCCAGGCCAGAGAGACAGGTAGAGTCATGGTCTCCAAAAAAAAAAAAAAAAAAAGAATTTCTCAGTTCAGCAACAGTATCTGTCAACTTTGACCTCCGCCTCTTAATGGTGATTCCTGAGAGCTTGTTTTCATTCTTTACATTTACCTCATTCCCTCTTGTGCCCCCCACCCACCCCTGTTAAACCCCTTTGTCCAAGCCTCAGTGTCTGACTTTTTGCCTCTTAGACGTGACCGCTTGTTTTCCTCCACGACCCTCTGCCTTGGCTCTTGAGGGCCACATTAGCAACAATTTGCACAATTAAAACGAGAATGCGTAAAGAGTTAGCACGTTGCTGCTCTCCAGCCAAATGTGTAATGGAGCTAATAGCAGCTGTTCGAGCCGGATCTTATAACACATTCACATGTTCCATTAGGAGCTGCTCTCACGAGCCAGCAGTGGAGTGACTGGCTCCAGATGTTCTCCATGGCAGTAGAAAAGGACTCACAGGACACAACAGAGGAGATGAGGAGATGTGTTTTCTGTCACAGGAGAAGGATGAGAATTGTCCCTGGTGATTTTAAATACCCTAAAAGGAGCTATATTTTTCATCAGTCCTGAACATATTGGGCTGCAGTCAATCAGACAGCGTGTCTTTGCCAAATCCTCCTGACTAATCATGTCCTATGAGCTGTCCAAATGATAACACCTCCATGATTATGTTATTATATGTTGGTTCTGGGAAACTGAGCATGCTGTGGTTGTGATTAAGTCACATTTGTGGTGAAGGGATGTAAACAGCCCTGGGTGGTTCAAGAGCAGAGCTGATCAAGAGACAGAGACTCTTACTATGACTGGGACTGGGAATGGGACTCTCCTCCTCAACCTTTATTGTCAAATGAATGTTTGTCTAGTTGTTTGTGCAGAGGAGTGGACCTTTGATTAGCAGCATTTAACTACTGCTGCAGATTCTACTGCCGGTAAACTTTGTCCAAATGAGACAGCTGTGTTCTCAAGGGAAAGTTATTATCGTAAGCACTCTCCTTAGGCAGTACATGTAGAATCAAGCATGTCTCTCATGACTCAGGATTTCTCTTTTCCAGCACTGTAAACTCAGGCCCGCCGAACATCCAGCCAAGATAGAGATGATTATTCATGCATGTATTTCATCCTGTTTGGATCATTGCAACTCTCAGTTCACTTGTCCCTTGTCTAGATTGTTTATAAGGGATTCAGGATGCTGCTGCTGAGCTCCTGATAAGTTTTAGTAAAGGCTTTTGCATGGACAGTCAGATGTTTACGTCAGTGAAGTATTTGAAGTTGCAGGTCACTAAGGTCCTTTGACCACGATTTGCTGGTCATAGTTGACCCAGGCCCTTAAACAAACAATGCTTGTACCTTAGAGGTCATGCTTCACACTTTTACACTGTGGACTGTGTATTCCTGCCTAATTTAATTATCTAGTTTTACACTCAATATGTAGTTTGTGTCTTTATAATATATTGTTTTTGTACTTATTATACACTTAATATGATCAAATCAGTCCCTTGTGCCCTTTATGTGTGATGGAGAAAAATAGGAGTGTGTGGTGGATTGGTGTGAAACCTGTAGTCAATGTTTCCCATTTTATTAACCTTAACCATGACCTTTCCTTGACCATAACCAAGTGCTTTAGTTGCCTAACCTTAACCGAACCTTGACCATTTTTTTATTTTATGAAGTTTGGTACTGAGCACATCTTCTGATTTTGCATCAGCCAACATACTGACTTCTGGTCAAGGGACAAGTTTGATCTATTTTTCTGAGGCTATTTGTTGCGCCTGCTTCAGAACGGTACAATTTATAAAAATATTGATTGATTATTATTAAGATGCAATATTCTGTTTTATCATACTTACATTTACAGTAGAATATGCTAAATACGATATGGCTCTCCATATCTATATGGTAATCAGGATATTTCAGGGGCACTCTTGTGGGCAAGAAGTAACTGGCCAACTGTTAAACTGAGTTGCAGCTCTCCACATGACACTTAAATGGTTGCAGCACTGGGAAGTCATAACAGAGGTAACACCGAGGCCAGCAGCACTCTTTTTTTTCTATTTCAAATAACCTGCATTGTCTGTTTTGCCTTTTCATCACTTTTAATACCATTACTCATGCTGGTTACCTCAGCCTCAGGGCTGAAGACAGCTCATCAAAATAAGAGAGGTGGTGCAATAGAAATTTCAGTAACTGAGAGGAAGGAGAGCAGCACTGTCAAACACTCACAGTTTTTAACATGAAAAAGTGGCTTGTAAGGGCCGTACAAGTGAGCCAGCAAATTTCAGCTTATGTGCTTTAACTACAAATCGTGCACATGTGTGCTTTACATAACTGCCATGTTTCCTACCCTCCAGGCAGGCATGATTTCCCTTCATTTTTATGTGCCAAATAAATCAGCTGGCAGCATCTTAACATTTTACAGACATGAATGGCAAAAACAAACAGCTAAAAGAGAGGAAAAGACAGAAAAAGACAGTCTGCCACTCAAGAGCTGAACTTAGTTACTTCTTCTAAGCTGATTTTGCAGGGTATAGTGTTGGCTCTTGAATTTAAATGAACCCTATTTCATCAAGAGTTATTAATGCCATCTTACTCATCTCTGTAGAAAAATGAGGAAAAAACAGGAGGAAGTATTTAAATTATTTATTTACTATAAGCCAAAGTCACAACACTATAAGATATACTTCATTGAAAGTAAAAAGTCTTTAAATATTTTAAATAAACGTATATGAGTATTCATATCATTATTGATGTATTAATATGTAAGCAAAACTTTAATGTTGCAGACTGACACTGGGGGATGGGCCACTCTAAGAAAATTAGGTTCCTCTTGTGTCAGGCAATGTGGTTTTTATGAGCCCATCTTCTCATCTGTGCTGAGTTAGACTGGTTGTGTTCTCTTGTGGTATTGGTCTATGTGGCCTGATCTCTGGAGCTAACTGCTCCTTAAGCAGTCAAGTCCACTATAAATCTTAAATTTTAAGCAGATCTCGAATCTGGGGAAGAGCTGTGCCACATCATAGCTTAAGTAGAAGGTAATTGGAAGAATGGGTGTCTGGGGAGTTTTTTTTAATGATGCAGTCATTCGGGGTGGGTTATGTGCTTAATGATGCTAATGTGGCTCACATCTGCTCAGCAAAACACATCTGATTAGATGAAGAACTGAATGCAGTGTGCGTCCTGTAAACAAGAACTGAAACTCTGTCACTTTTTTTTTTTATCTCACTGTCTCTCGAAACGCCACAACACCTTTTATCTGCCTAGACAAACATGCTGCAGTGGCTTCTCAGACTACTGTGTAAACACTGTAAAACACCATCAGCGAACATATCTTGAGCAAGCGGTAAGTTAGCAGCAAAAACAACAAAAGAAGGTTGCCCAGGGAGACCTTATGTAAGCTTTCATCCAGTACTGTTACACTGATGCAGTGCAGGCAGCCACTGGTTCAGGCCGACAACAAGCCCCATTCCCAACTTCAGCTCCCTCAAAGTGTTTCTTTTCACTCCCTGCAAAAGTAAGCGTATATTGAAGTGTGTGCGGGGAGTGACACTGGTCATTAATGACCTTTGACAGACATTAAACAAGGAAATGGCGCAGTAAAAGTGCCACAGGATGCTTAGTTTACAGTAACAGCACTCTAAGTAATCCAAATCTTTTTGGTGCCACTTTAATGGCGTAGAATTAATGTCAAGTATATAACATGCTGGTCGACAGACAAGTTACTACAACCTCTTTAGGTGATGTCACATCCTCCGCTAATGAACCCTTCAGAGACGTATTAGAAAGAGAGAGAGGCATTCCTGACATTCCTACTGCAAAGAAAGTTTCTGTGTGTTCTTGAGGCTCTGGTCATGACTGAGTCCCTCACCACTAGGTCTTATCGCTGGCAAACAAACAGATGTTTTCTTGAAAGTTCTTTAACAACTCCTCTTGAAATGTGGCTGTTTTTCACAGCATGACCTACTCTTGATCACAGACCCCAAAGATACATTTTTTGTCGAAGAGGCCAATTTGAAAAGATTTCAGTTGTCTAGTCACACTGTTGATGTGAAAGCAGTGGGTCATTATACACTGTTATACAGAAAGTTCAGATTTGCTCAAATCTTAATGCAATCACATGCCAAACATACTGTGTATTAAAAGAGTTACTGCAATCATTCCCCTTCTTCATACTGGGTGTGAAGCAATACATTCCTGCTGCAACTCTGCTGTTAGAAAAGGTGAAAGATCAGCCAAGATAAAATAAAGCTTCAGCAGCCCAAGTTATCCAAATGAAAGTGGGTATATAGGTGCAATATATTTTTAATTCTCTCTTTGTGTTATTCCAAAGTGTGTCTCCTTGCAGGAGGTTTACTTCCCATTGGTTCTAGGTTTGTAGTCGAAACAAAACTCTGAAAAAAACCTAGAAATGACTGCCAGGATAAAGATTTTGATTTGGCTCACTCACACTGCTGAGGGCTGATATTAGCTTCAGCTGAGTCTTAAGGCCTCGTCACACCAGAAGGTAAAACTGCAGCATTTTGCTACAAAATTAGTTCATTTCAGTGGAATTTCCCTGATGAACAGAACCTCACAAATCTTTAACACTGTTTAACTTGGGTGACACACAGATTTGGAGTTGACTAATATTAATCCATTTTGGCTTTGAGGAAATAGAAATAGGAAACCGTGGCTTATTAGCTCTGCACCATCCACTTTTATTTAACCTTCCTCCGCCTGAGTACAAACTGCTTCACAAAAGAGGCATGGTGTGTAGACGGTGTCAATCGCATTAAAAAGTTCTCTTGAAAGAACTGTGTGAATTTGTCCAATTAGTGAGCGATCCAACTAACTTCCAGCTCGTCAGCCATTAGCTTGCAAGCCATGGACTCGGGTCCTCGTCATCAGAACTGGGACTGTGGATCTCGTCCCCCGTTTTGTCTTGCTGCCAATTTGGAAGCCACAATGTCATATTGCTCTGAATCTGTGGGGTGGATGCATGATGAATGTCTGTTGCTGTGAGAAAAAGCAGAAAAAAAGAAGTCAAGTGACCAGTGAGGCAAACCATAATATCATCAAGTCCCACTACTCTGGATAAACAAACTGTGTTGTTCAGCCCTCCTCCTAGACAACTGGAGCCATTACCAACCACCGCAGAAACCCAATGCTCTCTTCTTATTAAAGATTGCCTTTATCCACGGACGTTTTCATAAGCCCCTCTACTCCCTCCCGCCTCCTCTCCATCCCTTCCTCCCTTTCTCCTCCAATCTCATTCTTTGTGGGTTTGAGGTTGGCGAGTGCTAGGCGTCGCAGGAATTGAGGCCCACTCTTTCTTCCTCCCTCTCTCAATTTTTCATTTTTCACTGCTCCCCTTCTTCTTCCTTCCTTCACTCCCTTTCTCGGGACTGGGCGTTCATGTTTTTTTTTTTTTTTGCCTGAGCACATGTCAGAGAACAACAATGAAGGAAGGTTAGTTTGGGAGAAAACACAGGAAGCCGGGATGTATGGACTCCAACTGGCCTGCACCCTGGTGAGAGCGTGAGCCAGCTAGAGGAGAGAGTGTGGTCGGAGGGTGCGGCCCACCGTGCCTTCTACCCGGGAATGGAGTGATTTACCTCACACAGGCAGAACCCGCTGAACTGAACGCACTTGCCAGAACAATAACACACACACACATGCACTGATTTTCTAAATTCTCCATTTCCTTTTATTCTCAGCACCAATGGTGCAGAAAATTCCTCCACGTTTCCAAGTGTCTGACTCTTAATGGATACCTGAAGGGACAGACGCTGCTGAGGTCGGAGGGGACGCGTGCACGCATGTTACGACCAGTGTGTGAGTGTGGGAGGACAGATGGACC
>JAKKUS010001136.1:0-15744 GCA_023238725.1 Scortum barcoo
AGAGGAGGAGGAGGAGGAGGAGGAGGAGGGGCCTAAGGGTTGGAGATGGAAAGATAGAAAGGTGATCACACAGCCTATTCTTGGCTGTCAAAACCAATCAGGCATCCAAAAAAAGACATAATTGAAATGTCTTTTTTTTCTAAGTCTATTTAAAGTTGACTGCAGGACTTGAATTCTTGGAATTGGTGGAGTGTATTGGCCCTTTACTTTGTCCTCCTCTCATTGGCTCAGCAGTGCATAATATATTCATGTAGGTGAGTATGTTCACTCATCAGCACATGGGCCGTGCTGCCTGTGCAGCAGACTGTCTGTCTGCCTGTCTGTCTGTCTGTCTAGAGTCCCGGGCAGATTTTGGGCACCAGATGGGAATTAACTCCCCCACCCACCCCCACCACCACTCCTACTTTGACATGGAGGTCCAGTTATGATAATGATGACTGCCTCCTCTGCCCCTCCCTAAAACCACCACCATCATCACTCCCTTAGGAACAGCACGTATCATTCTCACCATTCTTTCATCCCCGCCTCCCCCTTTTAAAACCTCCCTCGCTACATCTATCCTTTTCAAGTTTGTATTGTTTTTATCCCTGCTCACGTAATGTGCAGGATGAAGGGGTCCGAGCGCATGGGATGCTTGAATTGCAGGATCAGGGGGCCTCACATGAAAGAAACTGGGGGGTTGGATTTAGAGATGCTGGGTCTTACCCTGCGGTTGCCACCCTCTGTAAACCCCAGATGAGGCCCACTGTCAAGTGCAAGTTATATTTATGGGGGGGATTGAATAGGCGTGACATGGTGAACCCCATACTGTAAAGCCAAGGCGACAAAAGCATTATTGTTCACCTCTCACAGCATCCCGTGTCCTGATGTGTTTTTTTGTGATGTGTGCATCCATTTTAAACCCTTCTTACGCCCTTAGATGGTAATGAGAGCATTAAGCAGTGTCCAGTGTCAAGCTGAAGTGGCTAGCAGAGGATCAGACACTAGTGTCTAATCTGTTTGTGGGTGTGAGAGTTAAAGAGAATGCTGGGCGTCACAGAGTCAGAACTGCTGACCAGTGTCTGACTGAACATATGTCGCCGCCGTCCACCCAAAGGGAGTTCTTCCAAGTCCTCCCAGAGCGGCTTAGTGCAGGATAAGACTAGCAATCCCCAAACAAGCCTGCTCACTTTAATAGGCATCCAGCACCCAGCATGTGCATGTACACACACAAAAACACATGCACATACACGCATGTCTGCTTTGCTGATGCTCATGTGTGTTTCCTACAGTTCCTGGCCCACCGGCTGGCATCAAGGCAGTTCCCTCCTCTCCGAATAGCGTGGTCGTGTCCTGGTTGCCTCCTCATAAACCAAACGGTGTTATACGCAAGTACACCATCTACTGCTCCAGTCCAGGGTCTGGACAGCCAGTAAGTCCTGCCACTGTGGGTGTGACTCATTAGGGGGAATGTTGTTGGTAATTCGGAAGCAACAAATTTGTGAGCCTGATAAAAATCTACCGGTGGAAATAATTCATCTGTAAACACTGTTCTTAATTGAACCTGTACGTGTGTGTGAGCGTGTATGCGTCTATCTTTGCGCATGTCTGTCTTTCACTGCATTTGCACCATCGCTTTATTTCCTGCCCTCCCAGATGAACAGATGAGGTTGTCTTGCTTGCAACGTGATGAGACGTAGATATGCAAATGAAGCAGAGAACAAGCTCACACATGCACACTGCCGCATAAGAACACACACACACACACACACACACACAGACATCACATTTCAACATTTTCTATTTATACATGCATGTGCGGCATTTCAGTTGTGGTTAGATCATGTGTACACAAACACCAGCGCACAGTGAAATCTGATATCAGGCTAGAATCTCACTTTCTTATTATTCACAAATACTCCTCCCTCTCTGTGCATGAGTGCCATGTAAATGAGCACGGGCAGGGAGGAGAGAGGGAGGAAGGGAAAGGGGGAAAAGGAGGCTGAGAGAGAGACACAGAGAAACACCATTAGAGGTAGGGAGAGACCAAGGGGTGGGGGGTTGGGACACAGGAGAAAAAGAGAGAGATGAGGGGAGAGGAAGAGGGGGAGAGAGTGAGAGACAAGCTGGGAAGAAGGGAGGAGCAGAGGAGGGTATCAGTCACATCGAGATGAGAGTGCTTTTGTCCGTCTTTTCATTATCTCCCTGTATCACTCCCTGGATCACCACAACACCGCTGCTATGCTGGAGGAATTTTTCAAACGCACCCCCTACACACACGAACACACACACACATACACACACATCTTCCCTCCTCCCTCCCTCCGTCCCTCCATCCTCTCCTCTTCACTGAGCTAGACAGAGAGGGATAGAGGGAGAGAGGGAAAAGCAAATGGTGAAGGAACTGAAGATGAACACTGAGAGATGAACAGATTAAAGAGATAGAACAGAGGATCGACTCGAGAGAAAACAGTGTTGTTGTGCACGCATTTGGCATTTGTGTGTTTGTGCACCTGCAGGTGTATGTCTGAGTACCTTCTCAAAGACGAATTTGTAGGAAAAATATCCACAGGAACGTATCATTTAATCCAGTACTGAGGCCTAACATGATTTTTCTTAACCCACTGAATAAATCGTCAAATGTTAAAAAAAAAAGAGGGGGGGAATCCATCGCTCACTCAAAAGATTTAACATGTGAGTCAAAGGTAAATCAATTCATCAACGAGCGAATCACTGCCACCAAAATGATATTTATCTTTATCACTGTTTCAGTAAAGACAATAAAAAGTCTACTGATCAAGGCGTCTTGGTTCACAGGGCAGACTGCATGAACACAGAGGTTCGTGAGTTCATAGAGAAGAGGTCATTCATAGCTGAAAGAGGCCTTCAGCACCAACATGTCCCTATTTCTAGAACCGGCAAATCCAAGCAAGAGTAAAAACAAAAAATTCAAATCAAGCAATAAGACTACAAAAGATCATAAATGAACATTATTCTATAAAGGCTTTTAAAGTATGGAGTATGAAAATAATGTAGTGCAATATATACAATGCCAATGCTCAAATGGGATAAATTCTAAACTAGAAAAGCATTTTGAAACATACATTATATATAAAAAGAAAGAGTTTACATTGAAATACAGTAATGGATCTCAGTATAACATAATATATTTTATATATATAGCAGTATACATATATATGTGTGTCTGTGTGTGTGTGTGTATTTTTTAATCTCTCTTTCTATTTCAATGTTGATTGTCCGTAAACTCCGTAAATTGAGACCTGTCCTACATGGTAGGTATGTAAGTCAGATCATATCAGGCTTTTATCTCAAAGGAGGCAAGCTGTGCTGATGTGTCGATCTGTAGAATTGTAAATAAATGAGTGTGTGTGTGTGTGTGTGTGTGTGTGTGGCTTTCCCCTCCTTTCACGGATGTCTACCTGTGAGCAACTCACTAGAAAGAATATGTGGTTTCTGTCAGTTCTTCATTATTTCCAGACATGTCTTGAAAGTCTTTCTCCCCCAAAAAAGGAGAACTGTTCAACAAACAATCATCATGCCATTGGCCTTTGTCACAGAAGGAAAGGGTGCAGGTGTAAATAAGTCAAATGAATGATGGCTGAATTCTAGTTAGTTGCTTCAGTTTCAATGTCCTGTTATTGTTCATGCTGTCTCACTGTCACACTGTCATGACTTACTGGGACACTTGAATGTTATTTGAGCTATCGTTAATCTCACCTGTTCTTTTCCTGCTGTGACGAGTTAAAATGTCCTCTGTTAGAAAGGTCTATTGGCAGAATGTTTTTTTCCCAAGAAAATTAAGGCTTAAAATGTGTCTTGTCTTTCACCACACATGTATGTATGATGTATAACCTGTAACATGTCCTTAGTCTGGTAGAGTTTCTGGTGCAAGAGCTGTCGTCTCACTATGTTATCAGTGTTGCTAATTTGACATTGCGTGCCCTCCGTCCCAGGCGCCCAGTGAGTACGAGGCCAACCCAGAGATGCTCTTCTACCGTATCACGCACCTTTCCCGTGGTAAACAATACCACATCTGGGCTGCAGCTGTGACAACCGCCGGCCGAGGCAACATCAGCTCAAAGGTCACAGTGGAGCCTGCTGGGAAAGGTGGGTCCTCGAGGCGAGCCTGTAGTGGAGGAGAAGGGTAGAGGGATTTCTGTAAAGGTTACGAGGGGGAGTGCTTTAAAGATGGCTATGAAACAACAACATGATCTCCTGCTCACAGATCAGCTTTCATCGCTCTCTCCCCCTCTCTCGCCGTCTGCTCTCTGTTATTGATTGACAGCTGTAGTATTGATTGAGTGGCGGCTATGTTGCAAGAAATGCTGTTGTTAATTATGTGGTGATGAACAGGGCCTATCCAGTAAAATGACCCTTGGGGAGGTAGCAGGAGAGAATCAATAGATGGGAGGATCTATAGAGAAAAGATAGACTGAAACTAAGAGGTTAGAGGAGGGGCTACATTAGAAGACTACGCCACAGTTTTTTATTCCCTCAGCAGTGAGGTCTAAAGGCCTTTCCCTTTAGACCAAGTGAGTCACTCATTCAGCGAACAGCGGAAACAGACATGAAAGATGGCTTTGTGAGGGAGGTGCTGAAGCAGTTTGTGTCAAAGTTTAAATGTAATCACTTCCTGTGCACAGTCCCAGCTAAGATCCTGTCCTTCGGGGGCACGGTGACCACGCCGTGGATGAAGGAGGTGCGTCTGCCCTGCAGCTCAGTGGGAGAACCCGCTCCCACAATTAAATGGACCAAAGACAGGTGAGAGCTCATCATGTGTCAGATATATGTCAGTGTCTTGCCTCGGCCTATATGATGGTAAATCACTGACTCTGGCGTGGGATTAACATCTGTGACCGGTCTGTACTTTGTCAGCGAGGACTCTGCCATTCCAGTGACAGCGGACAGTCAGCGGCAGATCCTATCCAACGGCACACTGGTGCTACGCTCGGTCAAAGCAGAGGATTCTGGGTACTACACCTGTACGGCCACCAACACTCTGGGCTTTGACACCATCATAGTCAACCTGGTGGTGCAAGGTGAGAAACAGAAACAGAGAAACAGAGGTGTATTTAGGTGGAGCTGACTGGCGGAGGAAACTTTTGCGTCGTGATGCTTCTGTTCTGTTGTTGAGTCTCTGTCTCTCTGCACACTTCCAGTTCCTCCTGATCAGCCTCGCCTGACCGTCTCCACTACCTCCACCTCCTCCATCACCCTGGCTTGGATCCCTGGGGACAACGGGGGAAGCTCCATCAGAGGTATGCCCCTGACAAAAAAAAAAAAAAGAAACTTCAGCCCACCTTGCGGGTGTCTCATGAAAAACATCCTTGATCTTCTGGCTGATTTTGAAACATATCTTTATCAGTATGCTTTGCCCCCTTGTTATCAGTTGTATTGATGCAGCACATCACAGTGTAAACAGTGTTTCTGGGTAAAAAGTAGCCAAGTTAAAACTGGTTGTAGCTTATTGTTGCCCCCTGGTGTCCAACAGATGTAACAGCAACGATCCCCCCACTGTCATTTCATATCTTGGATTAACAGCTGTTGTTTGCTGCGCCTTGTGTTTAACATGAAGCTGTGTTGTGTGACTCTGCAGGATTTGTACTCCAATACTCTGTGGACAACACGGAGGAATGGAGGGATGTGTTCATCAGCTCCAGCGAACGCTCCTTCAGGCTGGACAACCTGCGCTGCGGAACCTGGTACAAGGTCAAGCTGGCCGCCAAGAACAGCGTGGGCTCAGGGCGCATCAGTGAGATCATTGAGGCCAAGACACATGGCAGAGGTGAGCGGTGGAAGCAAAAGTATCGTTGACATGAGTGAAGAGGGATTAAACAGACCATAACTCTGGGGCTTCAGAGCAGAGCTACATTGAAAATGTAATAATGAAATAATTTGATTTGAAATCTTTTATGTAGAAGGGATTTGATGGTTGTTTTCTATTTACTTAATCATAATGGAATTAAAAGTCACTCCCTCACCCCAAAAGACACAACAGAAAGATACAAAATGTGCTGTGATTCTATGTATATAAATGTATTTAGGGAAAAGTTATAAATGAAATCTTAATGTGAAGTACTTTCATTATAGGTAATATAATGATAGCATTTTTGCTAGACAAATCACAAATAAATACAGACATACCATATCGCTGTACTCTACCATATCGGCATCCTCTTTCTAACCTCGTGTTGTTCTGTGTCTTTGCTACTCCTCCCTACAGAGCCGGTGTTCAATAAGGATCAGCCACTGCTCACCCACATCAACTCTACTCACGCAGGCCTCAACCTGCAGGGCTGGACCAGCGGCGGCTGCCCCATCACTGACATGATGCTGGACTTCAGGCCCAAAGGCACTTGGGCCTGGCAGAGCCTCAAGGCCAATTCCACCACTCAGCTCTTTCTCAGCGAGCTGCGTGAGGCCACCTGGTACGAGCTCAAAATGAAGGCCTGCAACAGTGCGGGGTGTGGCAACCAGAGCTCCCAGTTTGCCACTACGGACTATGACGGCAGTAAGTGTGTCCTTCATCTTTTCCTGTCTGTCATCTTTACCTCTTGCACTGAATTTTATGTGTTAAATACTTCCTTCCTCTCTCCACCAGGTACAATCCCGCCCATTAAATCAGCCAGAGGAGAAGGGGATGATGTGAAAAAGCTTTTCTCCATTGGCTCTCCGGTCATCCTGGTTACTCTGGGCGTTGCTTTGCTCTTCATTGTCCGCAAGAAACGCAAGGAGAAGAGGCTGAAACGACTCAGAGGTGAGAGAAAGAAAGACAGAGTTCAGAGAGAGATAGAGATCAGTGTTGCTGTGGGTAATGGATTAATGTAACATGGAGTGACAAGTTGAAACGATTATCTTCACAGCCAGCTATAATCTAATTAAGACATTGTCTTCTTATAGATGCAAAGAGCCTCGCTGAGATGCTTATCAGGTAAGAGCCAGCTTTCATGGGCATAGTTTTGATTTTTATGACTGGCTGTGTAGAGGAAGAAATATTTCACATACCTCATGTGTATTTGGAAAACCGTATAAGAGACATCACTCTGACTACGTGTCATTTCAATGTGTGTGCAGCAAGAACAATCGCAGTATAGACACTCCAGTAAAGGGTCCTCCCCAAGGGCCGAGGCTACACATCGACATCCCACGTGTTCAGCTTCTCATCGAGGACAAGGAAGGCATCAAACAGATAGGCATGTGGCTGCACTCGACAACAACACCAGCTGACTGTTTATCAATATCACAGTGTGGTCATTTATTTTAGATAATGAACTATTTGTTTTGTATATCCTCATCTCTCACCTGCAACAGGGGAGGACAAGGCAGCTGTGCCAGTCACAGACACTGAGTTCAGCCAATCAGTGAATCCGCAGAACTTCTGTACAGGCGTGTCCCTACACCACCAAGCCCTCATCCAGAATTCAGGGCCTTTGATTGACATGTCAGACATCCGTCCAGGCACAAGTGAGTTTTTTTTTCTTTTTTTCTTTTTAAATAAATGCAATAAATTTTGATCTTTTATTGAAATGCTCCACTTACGTCCACCGTAGTCATGAAGATGTCTCCTCTCTCAGACCCAGTGTCCAGGAAGAGCATAAAATCGGCCCACAGCTCCAGGAACAGATATTCCAGCCAGTGGACCCTGAGCCGACCGAGTCAGAGCCAATCGACAGCCTCGGCGCGAACTCTGACCTCTGACTGGCGAACGATGGGCTCTCACGGCATCACTGCCACTGAGAGTGACAGCTACAGCGCCAGCCTCTCGCAAGACACAGGTGGGTCATTCCCAGCCAGCACCACCAACACAATAACATAACTGCCCTCATGTTGTATTACTGCTTTTATGTCATTTCAATTTCTTATACCAAGAAGCAGTTAATTTATGTATATGATAAAGTCTTTTGTCAAATCTAAGTCCAATCTAGAGGTATATGAACCATACTGAATTCTGAACCAACAGCTTTCTCTTAAACATCTCCTCAGATTTTCTATAAATATTTCTCTGTAACATTTCAAATTCAACATTTTACATTTAAAAGCCTTTCAGTACATGCAGCACAACTGTGCATTCAGGAAAGGAGGCTCAGGAAGGTCTGTATTTTCGCTTTTCCAGACAAGGGTCGCAACAGCATGGTGTCGACGGAGAGCGCCTCCTCCACTTACGAGGAGCTGGCGAGGGCCTACGAGCACGCCAAGCTGGAGGAGCACCTGCAGCATGCCAAGTTCACCATCACAGAGTGCTTCATCTCCGACAGCTCATCTGACCAAATGACCACAGGTACCAACGACCCGGCGGACAGCATGACCTCCCTCAGCACGCCGTCTGAGCCGGGCATCTGCCGCTTCACTGCCTCACCGCCCAAACCGCAGGACTACGACCGCGGTAAAAATGTGGCTGTGCCCATTCCCCACCGCGCTAACAAGAGTAAGTTTGAAAAGATGGGAGCCCCTTTGATAGCACATTTTGCACACAATTCACATAAAGCACTAGCATATTAAAAAAAGCATATTGTTGCAGATTGCAGACACTTGAAGAATCAATTCAAAACCACCAAGTCATTTGTTATAATGTAGGAAGAAAAGCACAGACCATATTTACTGCTATGCATTTAAAAATAGTTATTTGAAGCAGTTTAAATGACGCAGGTGCCTCTGTAAATTCAATCTGACTTTTCTCTTCCTTCTCTCAGGTGAATTCTGCAACCTGCCCCTCTACATGAAGACAGACCCATTCTTCCGCAAACAAGGGGAGCTGCATGACCCGTGCCCGGCTGTGCCACCGCGGGAAGCCTCAATCCGCAGCCTGACGCAGCGGGCGTATCACACCCAGGGCCGTCACAAGACTCTAGACCCTGCCAAGCAGCAAGCCCTGACACTGGGCCACTCCGGGTTGGGCAGCTTGGGTGCGAGCTCGGGCACCGCCACCTTGCCCCAAAGGACTCTCACCATGCCCAGCTCCAACACTGCAGCGACAGCTTCCACTTCCAGCACGAGCAGCAACCCCACCAACAGTAACAAGGTGGGGGGCTCCAGAGACTCGCTGCTAGAGAGCAGCTCCTCTGCACTGGGGAGACTGCAGAAACAGAGCGTGGGGGCCTACTCCAAGTCATACACGCTGGTGTAGTAGGTTCTCTTGCACAGACTTACATTGCTGTCCCATTCCTCAGCCAGCCCCACTCTGGTACTCTTCAGTCTGGGCCAGAAAGGGCATGCAAGCATCTTTCTCTAAACCCAACTAATGGTGAACTGCCCAGCGTTCTGTCTAATTTTCCTCGGGATAGGTGTTCTCCCAGACAGAGACCCAGCTAACCCTACTTTTCATGTTCACCTGGGACTCTAAAAGAATTACTAACTCCAACTAACAGTTCCAGCCGGCTGGTGCTCAGCTCCGCACAGTTCTCGCAGAGGCTGCACAGCAAAAACAACAGGAAGCAATTCTGTGATCATTTGAAAATGTTGACTATAATTGAGGAGCTCAAAGCTCTGTGTTTATGATGATGAAGACTACGATAGCCAGTATGAAGCTGTGTGGCCATCCCGTCTGTCATACGCACACGCATACTGTCCTCCATAGTTTGAGTATTATTGTCAATTTTCAGGACTTCCAGTTAAGTTCCCCTATTCTTACTGTATCTTTCACCCTCTATGTGTCTCTTAAAGTCCCAAATAGCTATTGGCAGATTTTCTCTTAATGGTGAGTCTAAAAGGAATGATTCAGGCTCACTTCCAAGAAGGATCAAATTTATATCACATTAATGTCCTCCACACATCTCTCTCCAGCTGAACAGTGTCGAACTTTTTAAACAAATCATGACAACCCAAATGAACCAGCTATAATTTCTCACATTGCAAATAGAGAATATTTGGTATTATAAAGAATTTACATATATATTTCTATGTAGGTATATTATTGACATTTAAGTGAAATTATGACAAAGTATAAATTGTATGTACTACAACGGTGTAGTAGTATATGCAGCAATTTAATGTTAATGTCAAATTTAAGAACGAGACAATCGCTCAATCATGAAATTTAAAAAAAATTTTAAAAAAGGTTGGACTAAAGAAAGAAAAAGTTTAGTATATGTACGGGATGTTCTGTATGTTTCTGTATGTAGGCCGTCAAGCAAAGAGTGTCTCGCTCCTGTACGGACAGAGAGCGGCCCTTTACAACCCCCATTTGAGATGGGAAAAGCAAGAAAGGCTACTTGGTTTTATTTTCAGTTCCTGAAAAGACAGGCTGGCTGAACAGACACTATCCTTGCTGGTTTGCAACGCCTAGTTGAGGCTGTGTGTGTTCAGTGGAAACAATCATGGCAGAAAGCCTTCTGTAAGATTATTCAAGCCTGCTCATGAGAAGATGGCTCTTTAAGCTTGTTGTGAGCCTGAGTTGTTGGTAAATACAATAACATATAGAAACCAAATCAGTGTCACAGAGGATCCGCATAGTAATAGTTTAATGGCAGGAGGAGGGTTGCTGCAAAGTGGGTACAGACTTGAGTTATTATATAGAATTAAGGAGTCTGTCACAGAAACAGTAACGCATCTTTGCTCTGGATAACTAGCCGAAGGAATCCCAGTCATGATGTGAATGAAGTAAAATAATATAATGTTGAGCGATGTTATATGTCAGGGAGTTCAGTTTTGAAAATTATATAATGTTCACTCAATTGATATCTTTGTTGTTGCCCTGTCTGAAGTACTGTATATGTCCCACTTTCTTTAACTCCATACCCCTCCATTTTGCGCTAATGTACATTCACACAAGAAACTATTGGAATGTCTTTTTGAAGCATCTCCATGATAGTGTTTTGTGGTTTATATTTATTTATCCATTTGCTTTGTTTGTTTGTTTGTTTAGGGGAGGGGGTATCTGTTGGGCTGTTGATTTTGATTTAGAATATTTATTTTAATTTGTTTTGGGTTTCTTTCTAAATTTTGGTTCCAGGGGCCAAACAGTACTAAGGTATGTGGCCTGTGGCTAAAACCAGTTCAGCCAAGTGAAATCAGGGACTTGTAGCTCTTTTGGTCACACAAACTACTGCTGTGTATATACTGGACTGGAGTCAGTCTGTAAACCTGAAGCATTCAGACTCCCGCCCTTTGCCCCCAGTTCAGATAAATCAAAGTAAAGATTCACCACCCTAAACATACTAGATCCATCATCTCTACCTTTATCAGTGTTGTTTATAGATTAAGTCTTGTACATAAACACAGTTTTGTATGAAGAGCTATTTTCGTCAGAATAAATCAGGGGACACATCAGGGTTGAATGCCCCAATTTCAAAATTGAAATAGTATCAAAAATAAAATATTTTACTTCTGAAATGGGCAAAAAAACATTTTTCTTTCCCTTTATGTTTTTGATACTAATTTGTCAAATTTTTATTCTTTTTTAAAGGTCTTTTGATGTTGTCATTTGTCCTATTTACTTTTTTATTATCATTTTGTATTTTGTTCGTCCTCAAAAAATCATTGCATGCTTGCTAAAAGGGAAAAATTGAAGGAAAAAATGTATGAAAATCAAAAACAAACAAAAAAACAACAAAAAAATGTTGAGGGTATCCCAAACATTTGTTTGAGTTGCTTGTTATAGCAATTGCTTGTGTTCAAAAGTACATTTTCTATGAAAAGAAAGCAAAAACTAAAAAGATCATTCTAACACCTTGTGCAATAAAGCTATCTTTCATACGTCATGGCTTCTGTCATTCCCAACAGGTTTGTTTGCATCTGAAAATGTTTGAACTGACTTTTATATTGAATCAAAGCAGCGTATCATGCTGGCAGCATGAAACACTGGACCAACCTGTGATGGGTGGACATTACACCAAAACTAAATCTAAAAATATGCAAATATACGCATTTGATGTTGACACTCAGCTATTAATATTGAAATAAGATGTAAGCATAATATGAAAATTTAGAAATTTATCTAGAATGAAACAGTCCAAAACATTATGAGAATGAGATATGACAATCTAATTAAAGAATAAACTATGTGAATTTAATTTTTATTATTTTACCTCTGTTAAGTCTGGGGGCATGTGAGAAAAATACTGATTCAAACTGAAGCAGCAAAAGCAGAGACATCTTGGCTTGTAGTACTTAGTCAATTCCTACAAACACTGGATCATTCACTTCCCATAATGCAACATGATAGCATCTTTCATTAGACCCTCCCTGCACAGCTGCTTTCAGTATAGTACCCCTTGTTACAAGTGAATTTAACTTAGAGTGTAAAGTTGGTAGAGCGTCCCATTAAATGTCAAGTAAACACATTTGAGGTCATACACACTGTAGGTCCAGACTAATCTGCATTTACTGTATGTAAGGTCAGAATATGTAAATATACACGTGGAAAAAGGGTAACACATTTGATTACAGTCTGCAAGTACAGCGTAATACTGTGTAATTTGGTGTGCTAGTCCTGTACTTACCCACACATACACATACAAAGGAACAAGATGTGAAGATTGAAAGAATATATACTGTAGGTGTTGTTTACTTACAGGTACCTGTACTATCATTACGTGGTACAGTATGAACAGTTACAAAGCTGTGATTTTATGCGAAGATGGGTTAATGAGTTCTGTAGCACTTTATAAATCTGTTGTGATTCATTTGACCAAAACTGGCACTGGCAAAAATACAAAAAGGACAGGATACGTGTATGGTTCATTGTTTCAGGTGAGGGGAACTTGGAGTAAATCTATAGTTTTACTTTGGAACAAACAAAAAAGACTACTGTGAGTAGCCAGTATGCTACTGTACATTGCTGTGCATGTTGTACACTGTAACACACAGGCTTGGTTATGCATGTACAACACTGTACTCACAGGAGACTCCAGAAGCATGTGGTGATTCAGGTTTATGTGCACTGTGGAACTTCATATAGTTTCAATTTGCCTCTGAGGCCGAGCAGACCTGATGGTTGGTGAGACTAAGTAGTTCAAGGGTAAAAACCAGCACCACGGTGTGTTCAAACACAAAGGACACAGAACTTCCATTTACCAAGTTAATGGCAGGTTATAAGGGTGAGTGAGTGTGTGGTCTGCAGGGGAACATTTGCAGGAACCACATCCAAATTATACATTATTTAGCAAGAGTGAACAGCATGTAACTCACAGAGGAGAGCAAATACAGGTCAGTAATTGACTATGCGCTCTCTTCCTCTTCTGAGCGCTTAATGTGACAATATCAATGAAAAGGCTAATAAGCTACAATTACCCCCAAACCGAGTCATACGCCTCATTCAGTCAAATGTGTTGCGTTGTTAGGAAACATCCCACACATCCATCCTCTCAGCCTGTACCCAGTGCCATCTTTCTCATCAACTGCAGCGTTCATAATTACAGGCTGGAGAGTTGCAGAAAATATGTGTAGACTGAAAAAACAGCACAGCGTGTCTGACATGCAGGTAGTGAGAACACTGTAGATAAGCAGATCAGTCTGACAGTGTGTTTTCAGACTCTGAGATGATGGTGGGAACAGAAGATGCACCGTGACTGTTCATCAATCTTCACTTACCATCATGCCTGTGAGGTCCTAGTTGTGTAAGATTCATGACACCAGATTTCTGTCTGACCTTGGAGCAGTCTTCAGACAGCATGTTGGAAAAAATCTAGAGTCGTATCTGAACTCTAAAATGTTAGGAATGGACAGGAAAAGGGGCAACAAGGCCTTTCTAAAGTTTAAATGATAATCCACAGTGAGTAATGAGATGTGACACAAGGACACCAGCTCCTTCTTGGCTCTGCTGCTATTTGGCCACAAGGTGGCGTCATAACATTATTATGTTCGACTCGTCCACGCCGGTTAACAGATACTGTGACAAAAGTCCTCTACCAAAAGAGTGCAGTCACTCATGACGGATATGCTGTGAATAATTGATGTTTTTCAGAGTCACCTGCACCAGTGCCTACATACAACAGCTTGTACTTACTACAGCAGAGGTCTGTCTGCATTTAATGTGTGCTGTGTAAGCTGGTTTATATGGAGGATGCATCATTGACAGCTGAATTAAAAAGTGCACTTTACACAGATTTAGCTTGGGCCCTGATTATCTTTTGGGAGTAGCAGCCACATATTTGTGCCGTAATGTGTTTGTTGATCAAGTTGTCAATCAGGAAAATAATTTAAACCCCACTCCACTCTGCCACAGTGTAAAATGTGGATAATAATAGCCTGTCTAATATTTTATCAGACGACAGCAGGGCGCAATGGGGCTTTTCAAAAAGCTGTCATGGGCCTTCTCCTTGATTTTCACATAATAGTGAAAATTGTAACCAACAAAATGATACACTTGATATTCTTGATTCCCTGGGTGCCACTGTTGTGACAATATTAATCTAACTGCCATTGTGTAGCTTTGTAAATTATAATCAGAAAATGCATCTATAACAATGAAGCATGGATGGAGGTAGCTCTCAAATAGTAAAAGGCTCAGTGACAGACACAGACACATGCACCACAAGAAACCTGAGGACAATTTTACAAGATTTAATTTATTAACTATTATACAGTTCACATAAGGCCTTCATCTTCAAACACTATTCTCAGTCAGACAAATTCCATGGTTTGCTCTTGGTGCACAGTACATAAACTTTCACGTTTCAGCTATTTCACTTTAGTATTTGTTTTGTTCTCGTACTAATTTTAAAACAGGAAGAGGCTTTCATCCATCTCCCCTGGTGTGTTTTTTTTAATCATGCAATAAACTTAAGTGGCCTCGAACCATTCACAAGAATTGTAAAAATGGACTTTCAATCATTGAAATACACACTAGAAATGTTTTCTACCATTGACTAAAGGGTGGTGTTCCCCAACATACAAATAAACAACCATTATAGAGTAGTATGCACTCACTTTTTGCTCATTGAACGGCAGATTTGCCAAGGTTGTGTCAGAAGTCAAGTGATGCAGCAAGGTTATATGCTCCCGGGAATCGTGTTATAGTGGGACAGTTGCTCGATTGGTTCTGTGCCAGTCTTAATCTTAATAGCTCTGAGCCGTCTGAAAAGAGCCCTCAGATTGGATTTTACATGTAAAACGACTGACTTCCAATAGCATCGCGATTCCAAAAGTACCAGTAAGTGATCCCAAATACCACTACAACCAATGATCTAACTAGTCTGGTCATTGTTGCAACCAAGAACCATAACAGAGCCACTTTCATCCAGAACTTACATGTCTGGTGGTCCATTTCTACATGTTCTCATTGGAAACACATTACTTCCTTTCATAAGCTTAATGGTTAAAAATGATCAGGTCTTCATTAGCAGTGCTGCCACTGAAAATGTGCCGTTTGTTTTCCATGAAAAAGAGAGGACAATATGCCAGCACAAAACTAATTCACTAGAGCGGGTAAACGGCCGGTGGTCCTTCCTGGATGTGTCCAATCCACAAATATTTAACTTCTACTGGTCGTTGTATCGTATAGCAGGACTAGCAGGAACAGTGCGTTGCAAATACTAAACCTTCTGAGTTAAAGGTCCTTAATATTAGATGAATACAAAGAGCGTGGTTTGATAGACAGCCACAGCAACACATCCAGCAACCTATCATGTTTCAAGCGTTTGGTTTCCATGGACACCAGATGGCAATGTAGAGTTGTGTTATCTTATGACTAGGTTACACATTCAAAAGTGGCAAAAAATTCTCCTTCACTTGACTGATAGCAGGCAAAGTCCTCTCTGATATTATAATGGTCTAATTGAACCAAACGTTCCTAAACATCCACTCTGA
>JAKKUS010001137.1:0-10000 GCA_023238725.1 Scortum barcoo
TCAACCAACAGCTAGAAAGAGGACAAACTCTAAAAGAAAACTATTTTTCACATGGCTGGATGAATGAGGAACAGGAGTAGATTCAGATTTCCCATCCACCTAAAATGGGACATCTGGATCAACTTTAAGAACGCAAGTTTTTACAAAAAGGATCTTGTTTCACAAGCCTGCACTGATGCCACACTCAACCACTAAACAAACAATATGGACAATTAATCAATGTGGCATTTCTTCAAATTTAACACTACACTATCAAAAAGTGCTTCAGATAAGTTTGTGGATACAAAAACAAGTCTGATGTAAACAAAGTTTGATCTGCCAGAGCTCTGTAGAGGCAATGGGTATGGCTGTTTGAGCTGTAAAATTAAAAACACACACAAGAAAACAGTATGTCAACAAAAAACAAACAAAAAAAAAAAAAAAACACACCCTTTTGAGGGAAAAACAACAGTGATCATCATTAAAGTGTAGTGCATCCCTGGATGTGTAACCCCCCCTTCCCTTCCCTCCCCATGCTGACCCCTCTAGTAGAGCCGATGAGAGAAACCCCAAAGGCAGACAGAAGAACCTCTGCTATACGGAGCAAACTGCTGCCCAAAGGACCTACTGAGGAACAGTCTAAAAATCCAGTGGCAGTACTTTCATGAGAAAAAAAAAACTAAAACAGTTTCACACAGATAAAAACATGGTGGCCACAAATCAATTCTTCCAGCTTGGCATGGAGGTTTCTATTTCTTGGTAGTGTAGGATAAGTTGTGGCTGTTGACAGAAGAGAGGCTTGCTGTGACAGCAACCTCTGTCCTCCACTTCTGACCTGATGTCAAATTCCAGGCGATCAGGGGCTCAGAGGGCAGAGGAAGAGCCACTGATAATGGCAGCCTGCCCTGACACACACAAATATGAATACAAATAGCAGGTTAGGGAAGTTTCTCAGACACTTCCTATCTCCTTTCATCATAACCTATGTTGTCCATGATCAAAAATGTAAGTGCGCAGTTAGCGCACATTTTTTTTTTTGTTTGTTTTGTGTGTGTGTGTGTGTGTGTTGGTGATAAGGTCCAGCATCATCATGGGCACACGTGGCTTCACTGTCTCTCACAGTGTCTCTTGTTCGGCAGGGGAATGGTGGGAGTGGGGGTGCTGGTGGAGGGGAGGGAGCAGAGACTGCAGGGGAGACTGGGGGGTTGTGGGCGGCGACTGCTGCAAAGGGCTGAAGTGTGTGGTGGTGTGGGGAGGAGAGGAGCGGTAACAAGAGTAGGCAGAGCTCCCGCTGAGGGTGGTGGTGGGTGAGGCAGGGAGGCCTGCCAGGCCGGTGGGGGAGTCGAGGAGGGGCTGGTTGTAAAAGAAGAATGCACACTGGTGGATGAAGGTCTCGATGATTGTCTGGTAGGTGCGTGTGGCAGTCAGGGCATCCATAGTGGTGAAGTCTGGCCTCATGAGGGTGGGCCAGAAACAGATGGACAAGTTTTCACTGGTCATCAAGTTCACCCTGTTCAGCTGGCTCACCCTGGAAAAAAAACACACAGACAGACACCAATTTATTCTCTCTCATCATACGGTGCAGAAAAAAAACAGATGGGCGTCTACCACTGAGGACCAACAAATACATGAGAGTGATTTAAACAGTGTACGGAGAACTTACTTGTGTAAGTGGCTCACTACATATTTGAAGACATCATAATTCTCCCTGGGAAACTTCCTCAGGACATCCTTCATGGTATATAGCCGCTGTTCTCTGTCATTGATTTCTGCTCACACAGAGAGAAGTTGCCATTAAAACTGAGAACTCATCATTGCATGCAATCATTTGAAACTAAAATGTCTCTCCAAACTACCATGGAATTACTCTTGTCAACACTAAAACATCGAAAGAGCAAAGCAGGTCTGCCAAAACCTTCCCTGCCCTCTTCCCTCCAAAAGAAATAATCTTTTTATCTTTTAGTGAACACCCTCCCAGCCCAGCAGTGTTTGCTTACTGAAAGCATCCAATAGGTCCACCTGCAGAGCGCAAGGCACCAGGGGTTCAGGCAGCTCAGAGAAGAAGCTTTTGAGGGCTCCAGCCACAGTGTTTATGGAGAAGTCTTTCTCCACTAGGTCTAATCCGTGGTCTACACAAGGAGAAAGGGAGAGTTAAAGGGATCAAAGAAAATAAGCCCATCGGTAGTTGCTGTCATCGGGACCAAACAATCAGTTGCATGTCACTTTCCTTTGGTAACTCTCTGTTTATGTTTTGATTAGGCAGCCACATAATTACATGTCAAACAGCTGGTTTAAACAAGTCTGATGAGCAACTCACCCTGTTCAAACTGCCTCTGCATGCTTTCCATTTCTGACTTGTTGCCACTCACGCGGTACAAACCCTCTGTATTCAGGCCTGAGGAAAAAAAAAAAAAGAGTGCAGCAGAGAAAAGGGGGAAGATGTGGGGGGGCACAGTGGGAAATAAGCAAAGCACAAACACTTCATTAGCCCCGTTGCAAACAGACATGACAATACAGATGCTGGCAGTGTTCTAGAGGAGTGCTTCACTGAATAAACCCTTGTATTTCACATCATATTGTTGCTCATGAACAGGTGCCTGGATTAGGGGATCTGACAATAAGCATGTTTAGGTGACTAATCAATAAAATTTATTTTACAAAAGATATGTACCTATAGTGAAGAGTAAGAATATTATATATCACCATTGTCAGTATTTCACAGAAGAAAACTCTTAAATCAGATTTTGTATACATTGCATGCATGGCAGCACAACATGGTTAACAGACAAAACAATATACCTGTTGTCTCAATGAAGCGGACACACTTCTCGATGAAGAGTGGGATAGGTCTGTCTGGGGATACCACATTCACTAAGGGGACCCCAAAGTAATTGCTCTCTGGGGGCTTGGGAATAGCTGGACGAGGCTTTGGTCTGGTTTTCTGAGAAGAAATAAACACAGGGGACTGTGAGTGTCTCAAAAAGGGATAATTATGCTGAAACTGAGTGGCACTCATTGGATTCTAACAAAATGTTCTGTTCCCCATCAACAACAGATCAGGAGCATCACATTCAGTCACAAGCTTAATGTTTAGATCCTCCCCATTACTTAACCACAGTTTAAACAAGCTCACTCAACAGTGACCTCAATATATTTTAAATGATGCAATAACACTATTATACCTTAAAAAAAATACTGTAGTTTGTCATAAGAGCAACAGCAAATGAGGTAGTTTTAAAACAAATATAGGATAAACAGCAGTTTCCATCTGAGATTATAGACAAGTAAATGAAAGTGAGTACACACATGAAAATCCTACACACCTTGGCTGTTCGTCGCAGGCTCTTCAGAATGTTCCTCTTTTTTGGGTCCTCACTCTCCTCATTAACAAGACTTTCACCTTTCAGGGTCCCAAAGTCATCTTCCTTGGACTTCGGAAGAGCTCCCATCTCATCATCACTGCCTATGAAGCTCGTGCGGAAGCTGCTGAACTTGCCAAGCCGTTTGGAGCGGTCCCGGTAAAGACGAGGCTTCACCCCAGCCGCAGAGAACTTCCTCCTTCGCTCCAGAGAGCTGCTGTCCGCTTCGCTGTCTGAGCCGTTTCCATTGGAGTGCATCCTGTTGGAGTTGCGGATGGTGATGATTTTGCCTTGTGTGCTGTCATGTGGCACTGAGTAGATGATCTCTTCATTGCTAGGTCGGGGTTTTGAAACAGCATCAATGGGTTCGGCATAGTCTGAGGGATCGTAGCCCACATCCCCACCTGGAACCCAGGTAACAGCAGAGGGGAGGGAGCGACGATGACCTAGTGTATCGATATATGGGTTACGGCTCACCTTCCGGAAGTCAAAAGTGACACCAGGTTTAACTCTCACTTGGGGGGGTACTTTGTTGTTGAGTTTGTTCTCAAAGTCTCTGATATCAGAGATGACGGAGATGTCACTGGAATCTAAGTCAGGCAGATTGAAGCCCCCACTATGAGAAGTGAGTGTGCCATCATAGTATGGTGGTGAGGGCTCTACATCATCCTCTGAATCTAGGAACATGGTGACAGGACTGGGAGAACTGCAGCGTGGGGAGTACACATTTTCATTGGTGCACGCTTCAGCAACATTATCGTACATGTGTGTGGCCTCCACAATGTTGCGTTTCTCCACCACCTCCATCAGGAAAGAATGAAACATTTCTATCCTGTGCAGGCCTCCCACCACCCCCCCGGATCCACAAACCACACTATTGAAGCGACCCTCAATCTCATGGGCTAGCTCCTCCCCTTGGATCAGCTGTTCACAGGCATAGTCGCTGTCAGTCAGCTCGGCCTGACTATCTCCCACTGCCAACAGCTGAACTGGGATGATGTCCTGAACCTCACATAAGAAGGCACACAGGGTCTCCAGGGAGGCTTTTCGGGAGACAGAGTACACAGCGATGTAGCCATGCACTAACCTGCTCTTTCTCAAAGTGAAGGAGGCGTGGTATGAGAGGAGAGATAGCTCTATAGCAAGCTTGTGTCCACCAACTGTCTGCTCCAACAATACAGAGGTGCCACTATTTGACATGGGCCTGCAGTGCTGATGCATCAGGAAAGGGGACAGGAGCTGCTCAATGTCATAGGAGTCTCCACACATTAAACACATGACAATGCGAAGGTCTGCCTCTGGGGCCGGCTGATGAGGGGAGTCTCGGAGACCTGGAGGCTCAGGGAGGAGGGGTGGGGAGCTGCTACTAAAGGATGTGCTCCGCCTAATATCCAGAAGGCTCCTAAGCACCTGGTTGATTTGAGTCTCATTGACATTATGGCCATAGCCCACACCAGGGGAGGCAGGATCTAAAAAGCTACACTGCAGTCTCCTTGCAACTTGTTGTCCCTGTGTTATTAGGTTTAAGGCAGTTTCTCCACCTATATCAACATACGATCCTACGCCTCTTTTAGTGACTAAAAGCAGTGATGTTGGCAGCTGTGCTAGCTGGCTATCCCTTCGACCTAACGTTGATTCCCTAAGTCGCTCAAGGCTTTCGACCACATACGAAAGGGACTCTTTTGAATTATACAGACAGAGACATCCGTGAGGGGTGAAGGTGGGGGTGTGGAAGGAATTTACTGGAAGACGTACATTTCCCTCAATAGGCCGCAGCGTCAGTTCATACATCTTCCCATCTAACACATACCAGTCATCATTTGTGCAGAGAGCCCTAATCTCATTGGCAAATTCTCTGGCCAGTCCATCCTTCCCTAGAATGACTAGATTAATTCTGTCAGCCTTAGTGTCCCCAAAATGAGCTTTCACATCAAAAAAGGGGTAACACGTGGGGAAACGTGAGGCTAACAGTTGTTCAATCTTAGAGTCTCCACAGTGAGGACTGCTGGGGCAGGTCTCCTTAGTAGGGTGATAGACAAAGTGGATATGCTTCAATACCAGAGCATCTCTTTCAGCTGGAAGCTTCTGTAGAGCCTTGAACCTCTGTTCCTCACCCAAAACCTCCTGAATAGCCCCCATCTTCTCCTTGCTTGGCTTGGCATCCACCTCTAGCTCATAAAAAAGTTCAGAGTACTCCAGTAACAGCTCCTGGAAATCTTCTTTAGCACGGTCAATCATCTCCTTCTGATGGCGGTTGTAAAGGTCCAAGTACTCGGGCTCCTCAAGCCACTGGTAGAACTCTTCATTCATGATAAAGCTGCGAGCTTCCTCCCAAGGTTTTCCAGGTGTAACAAAGGGGGAGGAAGCCAACTTCTGTTTAAACTCCAGCCTCATCTCAGCCCGTCTGCACTCATTACGCAGATGTTCAAGGTGCGCATTA
The DNA here is from genome assembly GCA_023238725.1 of Scortum barcoo. NCBI lineage: Eukaryota > Metazoa > Chordata > Actinopteri > Centrarchiformes > Terapontidae > Scortum > Scortum barcoo. The sequence continues at coordinate 5,779 of JAKKUS010001137.1, forward strand.
AATATTTCCTCTGCTTCAGCAGTCTCCAATAGGTCGGAAGGGATTCGTTCATCTTCCATGTTATCAATGTGAGATGTGTCCTCCCATGGTGAGTCCTCCAAAACAACAAACCAGTGGGCAAAGTGCTGCTTGGACTCAAGGACCTTCTGTACCCCAGACCAGCTGAGCTGATCTATCTCATCCAGGTCAGGCACCAAAGAACTAAGTGCTAAAGGAAGAGTGCTCAAATATATTTTGCGACGTCTCTCGATATGTTCCTGCTTCAGACGGTAGACATGCTGTTGAAAAAGCTTCTTGCATTTAGCCGTTCCCTCCAAGAAGACATATTCTTTGTACTCAGGGGAGGTGTTCATGCGTCGACTGGTGTTTAACCAGGTTTCATTATGATTCTTCACTATACGGTTGATTAACCATTCATAGCGATCCTTGGCAGAAGCTATCTGCTGACTCTGGAGCTTTAGGGCTTCAAAGTAAGGAATGATCTTCGGCTTGCCTCTGCTCTTATCAATGAGTTGAACCAAAGTGAGAAAGGCAAGGTCCACGTTTATATTCGAGCGTGCAGAAGTCTCAACTACTGGTAGACTCTTTTTAGTGATAGCAAAGGTATGTGCATCTTTGATATAGCGTTCAACTCCTTCATCACATTTGGTGAGAACCAGCACAATGGGCTTCTTGGTCTTGCTAAGCTGACCATACAGGTTTGTGACAAATTTCAGCTGGTCATCAAAGTTGCGGTTCATGCCACGGCTGACATCAACACATAGCAGGAAGCCATCAACCTGCAGTTTGCCCTCTGGCATTTGTTTTTGCTCAAAGTCTTGCTCCAGGCCCAGCTGATCTGTACAGAAGTACATGAGCTTCTCTGCTGAAGCCAGCTTGGTTGCGGCTGCCCTTTTGATATAGGGCTGCATAGCAGTGCTACGGTGCGGCTGAAATGTCTGGTCATCAATAAATTCAGTTTGCTCCACAACATGCATCCTGCACTCAGGACCCTCCTCCATAACCCGCGACACCTCCCCCCAAAAAAGAAAGTGGTCATTATTAACCACTCGACCCCCAAAGTCACTGGTGCTCAACACTGATGTGTGGTCCAGGTAGAAGTCATCAGCACTAGGCCGCACGTATCTATTACACAAGCAGGACTTGCCAACCCCACATTGCCCCTTCTCTTTCTCTGTTCCTGACAAACCCACCACAATGAGGTTGTAAATGGGCGATCGGGCATCTTGCTTTTTCGCCATCATAGTCTGCTGACGCTCATCCTGCCATAAACAGGCACTGTATAAAGGAGTTCAGTTGAATATTTGTCCATAAAGTTGCTGATCCACAGAGGAGATCAGATTTCACTTTCTTCTATCGGGCTTCAATTTGAATAAATAGCAGTGCAGTGATATGAGTAGAGGGTTCTTCATTAATTCCTTATATGAATCAGATCCTGTAAAAAAACAAAAAAAAAAACAAAAAAAAAAATCAGACAAACTGAAACTGGAAAGAAAGCAATAAAAAAAACTTTTTGAACTCAAAAGAGGAAAAAACACCATTTCATCATGTCATTTTACATTAAACCTTTTTAATATTCTTTATTTATCATTCGAAATAATTGAGTGACTCTGATAACAGTGGAATATGAGAATGACAAGAAGCTAATTTTATACTATTTTGTGCCCTGTTTCCTTTGTATATCAAATTATATTGAAGGAATGGACTTTCTTAATGGTGAAAGCCAGATTTATTGTTTAGGGGCAACCAATGTTGGCTCTTTGATTTTGAGTTCAATCAAAGTGTGTGATTTTGAGTTGAATCACATATCAAGTCAGATAATTTGTCAAAAGAAATCAATTGCAATGTGTGTGAAATCACTGCATAAATATGGTTACTGTACACATCAAAACAGTGCGGTTGTTTTGTCATCATATCTAGCCACCAGCAAAAGCATAATGAAGACAGAGTTACAGGAGCAGTAATACCAACCAGTAACAATATCTCCTGACAGCGGCATTAGATTTTAGTTGTACAGGTAAAGGCCACGTAAAGTACATTTCAGGTGAGGACGCATGCTGATTTTTATTCCTTTTTTGTAGATGTAATGTCCATTTTAGGGCTACAACTATTATTGCTATTGTTGAATTATTCTGCTCATTATTTTCTCAAATAATTTAGTTTACCAAAGGTCAAAAATAGTCATCACATTTTCCCTGAGCTCAAAGTAACATCTTCAGATTGCTTTGTTGTGTCTGACCATCAGCTGAAAAAAAAAATCCAAGGTATTCTATAAACTATCCTAGAAAATGAATAAAACCCAGCATATTCACACATGAGAATCTCCTGTGGTTTCTGGCATTTTGATTAAATAGTACTTCTTTTACATATTGCTTTGATCATCAGAATTGTTGCAGATTAACCTTAAATCAAACGACTAACTGATCAATCAGTTAATTTCAGCTCAGGTATCTGTATAAACGCATTTAATACTACACCAGGAATCAAAAAGATCACATTAATCCTAGGAGAAAACACTGCTGGGAGTGGTGCTCTTTAAAAGGACAATGTCAGCTGATCAGTGAGCGAGGTGACAAGCATGAAAATGACTATGTTGTGGGCACCTGAATGAGACAGCAGCTATGAGCTACGATCTGCAGAGACAAAACAGCAACTTATTAACAGAGAGTCCGACACATGTACAGTCTTTGCTAAATGACAATGAACTTGCTCACCCCGTTAAGACACTTAAGACTTTCATTATTACAGCACTGAGTAATGCCTCCATTACTGTGGCACTGATGCAAATCTCATAATTTCTATAGAAGAGCTAAAAAAAATGACCAGCTGCAGACTTTCACTTTCGTACAACATGATTCACAGGGGACAGACTGCATGACATTAAAAAAAGAGGAACTATTTGCTTATAATGAATAAGCTGTCACATGGAGTGACCACACATTAGAAACAAACAGTTCCTGAAGGGTCAAAAGCAGCCATGGGCAGCCAACACCGCTCAGCTGGGTTAGGCCTGACAACCCCAATGAACAGGCAAGTTCTTTGCAAATAAAACACAAAGACACAACAACCGAACTGTCCAGCAGCATTAAAAAAAAAACAGTTTTATGCACCTCCCGAGCTCCTTCACCCACATAACCCACTTCCTTAGATAACATTTTGCAACCTTACATGCTTTGCACAGGATTAACAGTGAACATGGGGCTTCAGGGTGCACCAGAAAGGGGGCTGACCACGCCGGGCCTGCTGTCTACATAATGAAATTGCAGAGCCCCAAATGTGGGGGAAGCATGCCCTCTGCTCACACCGAGAAGACCCTGATTTAGAAAAGGGAGGCTGATTCACCCAGCTCGTCTGAGGGTGCAGCAGTCTCGGGTTAAATAAAGACGAGGGCAGGGAGCAGGCGAGGGGTATACATACCATCGCAGTTCTCCCTTTCTCCTCTCGCATCTGTCAGGCCAGCGCTTGCCGCAGCCCTCGCCGCCTGATGTGCACAGGCATAAAGCCGCAGAGAGAGCCGTGCGTCGTCTTAATGCACAGATAGCACCGATAACACCGCAGCAGCCGGGCCGATGAGGGGGATTTGGTTTAAACACCCGATGCCCATGCCTGGAGTCTCCTCTGTAGCATCCCTGCTTTCCGCTGCGATTTTAAAACGCGGAGCTGAGAGGGAAGCAATTAAATGTCCAAGAATGACAGAGCGATCCGATATTTTTTTTTATTGTCCTTGCAAATGTTATTATTTTTTTCCTGGTGAGAAATTCAGCCGTGCAATAATAGTGATGTTTAAAAAAAAAATAAATCAGCTCAGCCCGTCCTCTCCTCGGTTCACCACGTTGCTTTTTCAGTCATTATTCTGTCCATTGTTGTGCCCACATAACGCTGCTGGGCCGGTCTCTCCGCGCACACGCAGACAGCGCGGCGAGTTTTGTTGCGGCCGCCGCGGTTGTTTCGTTTCGCCCCCTCCCCAAAAAGAAAAGACGAGCTCCTGCCGCGGCTCGGGGGGTGTAAAAGAGGGGGTGGAGGGTGGCGGTGGGCACCGCTCACGTCCCGATCAAAATCCAGGAGCAGATTGCGTGCGTGAAAGTGGTGTTTCTGCCAGCTTTTCCGATAATGGCGGCGGCCCTCCTCCCTCCCCGGACCTGCCTGGCTCTCTCTCTCTCTCTCTCTCTCTCTCACTCTCTCTCTTCTTTTCTTTGGGAAAAGGGAGCTGTCGAGAGAGGAG
>JAKKUS010001138.1:0-53567 GCA_023238725.1 Scortum barcoo
ATGCAATTATCAGCACTGTTCCTTGCAAAACATGTCCCAGAAAATCTCTGATTATGGTGGACAATGCCCGGTCTCTCTTTCCCTGAAGCCCAGCAGAGCTCAGCGCTGGACGGGAACTTACAAAGACAGAGGGAGAGTGTACTAATGCACAGGCAAAATAAAGAATAAAAACACTCGACTAGACAGAGGAGCCCCATAAAGAATAAAAGAGAAAGGAGGAGCGGAGTGACATGATGCGAGGCTCGACACCGGATGGTCAGCCCGGCATTGTCTTGGCACCACAGAGCGTCTGAACTTGTAAGACCCATTAATAAGTGCTGTGCCTGCAGCTTAGACAGGGAGGATTATCAAACGACACTTTTAGCCTCTTAAGCAAGCCACAGTTGCAGCCAACATGGTCCAAGAGAATGCGAAACAAAGGGCTTACAGCGAGGATGAGCGTGAATGCTAGGACTTAGCCAAATGTCAGACAGCTTGTGTATTGTAGATGTAACTTTTAAGCGCCATTGTTTCTGTTGTTCGAGCGGCCGCTGTTGGTGTACTCTTTTTATGCTCCGAGTAAAATGGGGAAAAAGGCGAGGCGGCCGACGGAGTGAAAGGAAAAAGCAGGGCGGAAAAAAAACAAGAGGCGGAGGAGAAGGAGGAGGAAGGAGGAGGAAGAACAGCCACCGGCGGGTAACTGCGGCTGGACGGTTGCTGCTAAGCGTTTAATCTCCGACGCTCGGAGAATACAAACGATCTTGTAATCGTCCCCGACCTTGACACGAACAGCAAGGTCGCAAGGGAGCCGGGCTGTTTTGCATTTCCCACAGATGCTTTGCCGAGACACGCAGAACAATTAGTAAACTGGATAAAAAGGAATTGAGTCTGTCTTACTCCACTCCCCCCCAACCTCCTCCCCATGTTCCCCTCGGGGTAGCTACCTGGCACACCCCCAACCCCACAGCTTCCTCATGCAGATTCCTAATGCTTAATTATGATAAAGAAGCAGTCCGTGCCTCTAAGTCAAGTGAGACAGCACATACCTGTGGCCTTTTTTTTTTTTTTTTTTTTCTTCCTTGTGAGTGTAGGGTTACAGCTGTTGAGTACTATTATGTATATTTACCAGCCCATGGACTAATTGTTTGAGCGGTATCTGCAAACACAGGCATGTTGTTGAATACAAACACACACAAGCGCAGATGTTGTGTTTCAGACAGTGACTGAACACACGAGTGCACACTAGCCTGCATACCAACACCTCAAAGTGAGTAGGAGGGTGCTACTGTATTAATGTGTGGATTTCTTTTTTTTTTGTGTGTGTGTACTTGTTGCGCCTCTGTGCGTCAGCCCTGGAATGGCCTTTATGTAATTAAGGGACTTTTGTCCTCCGACAGCAGCGCATTACCTCTATTATTGAATATGCTGAGCGTTGAGATATGATTATACTCCAGGCAAATTCAATTTCTGTTTTCAGCAGTTTGATTATAAAAGCCGGGCCTGGACTCTTTTAAGTTAAGCCACTATGAGTTTTTTAGCCTTATTCCACAGAGGGATAATAGAACTGACCCCCTTCTCAGCATCTTAAGCGACTCAAAACAGTATCAACACAATGGCCACAAAGTCCCTTTTCATTTCCTTGTAATGGTGAAACTGCCTTCACAGCGTCCCACAACCGAAATGTAATGTTACGAGCAGCAACTTTTTATTTTGTTCCACGTGTTTTTTTCTTTAGCTGTTAGAAATATGATTTCATTTTCTCCATTTTATAGCGTTGTTTTCCCACTAACTTGTCACAGGGTTTATTCATGTGGTGTAATTTGTTTCTCACATTGCTGCAGCCAACAGTCACCTCCTTCTATATTTGCCCTGGTTTCCATGGCAAGAAACAGAGCTTGTTAACATCAAAGGTAAAAGTAAGAGACTGAATTCTTGACGTCTTAAAAGAAGAAACTGTCCTAAAACTCAGCTGGGTCAATTAGGGACGAAGCTTTGTGTTTGCACTGAAACTTCAAATGTGTATTTGATCTGAGAGCAGCACATTGTGAAGGATAAATGCCTCGCCGCAAGCTTGTAATGCCATCAGTCCTCAAGGTTTTCAAACGTTTTCTGACATTTGTGTGCTGTGTAAAAGCCTGGACATGGGGTATGGTGTGAGAGTTCACTACTTCCACCAAGTATACTTTGATTTTTTGTTAATTTATTTGCATGTGAAAAATACAAGGCAACCTTTAATCACTAAACTCTGAACTGGACTTGCTCCTCTCCCATTAAATTTAGCACTGCGTGGGAGCGTTCGTGGGAGTTGTTCATGTTTGCTAATATTGATCGAGTGTTCTCACGATCACATGAACAAGCGTGTAAACTCAGGGTAGGTTTTCAACTCAATTTTTATGTCTAATTTATTACCACCAATATTTATCAGAACCTAATGCCCTGCTTGAATCTCCCTTGAGCTTGTAGTTTTTTTCACTGTGGTAACCCCGTGCCACAGGGGTCTATAAATTCAACCCTGGGATCACAACAAGAGAAAGGAGGAGGGGAGGGGGTTATCCCGGTCAAGCTCACAGAGTTGGGAAAGATCAATCCAAGGCGGAGCGTCTGGCTGGATCAGCAGCTTTTTTTTTTTTTTAACTTGCTTAAAGTGCAAATAGATTAAATCAGAGAAGAAGAGAGGTGTCCGAAGCAGTGAGCGGTGATGATGGGGATGCTGGTGTGCATGCATTTGTGCATGCGTGTGTGTGTGTGTGTGTGTGTGTGTGTTGAGGGGGGTTAGAGCGCGTAAGGCAGGAGGTGTGAGCTCTGCTTGCGTTCAGAGTGCACCTACACTCTCAGGGTTTCATATTTTGGTGCGTCTGTATACGGATGTGCGCATGTATGTGTGACTGAGTGCCGGGAGGTGTTAATAAGGACACCTGGCTGTTTGATTTGTAAGAAGTTAGGTTGCATTTTTAAAAAGAAGTTTTCAACTTGTTAACACCGTCTTTTAACTGCGATCCGGCCTGGAGGTGTTTGTCTTGAGTTTACACTTCTTTTTCTATTTCTGGTTCATACTGTATTTGTTTGTCTCCTGTTTCCTTTGTTTAATTGTACTTTCATAGCTAATGCAGAAATTGTGGAGTAGTGGAAACCAGGCAAAGTTTAGTCATACTGAACAGCCATTGGTGACACAATTTTGTTTCAGTGATGCTCACGTAGGTCTGTATAGGTATGCAACAGAGAGACGTGCTAAACTGAACTGATTTACTTTGTGACCTTTAGAAATGAAAGTGGCAAAGAGTTAGGAGATAGTTTTATATTTTACTTTCAGTTTCAGATTTGTGCGTCTTGTGTAGGTTTCTTTTTTCCTGTCACTGACTATAGGCATCATTATTTTCATTTCAAATAAGATGTGCTTTGCTGGATATGATTTGATCTCAATCTAAACTTTGCGATCCGTGCTGATGAGACTGTTGTGTTTTATTTTTGCATTGTGCAACTTCAGTTGATCTCTGTTTTGTTTTTGTGACTCTCTTTCAGAAAGTAATAAAAACAAGTAAATTCATGAATGTAAAAGAAGTTTCTTTCTCTCAAGATTTTATGAACTTGCTTATTTATTCTCGCTGCTTTCCCAAATAAACCCCTTTCTCTCTCTCTCTTGCTCCTCCAGCCCTTTCTGACCCAGACGGAGGTCCGTGTCGGAGGACCTACTGTGGACGGGGACGACAGTGTGTGCTGATGGCGGAAACCGGCCGCGCTGAGTGTGTTTGCCAGGAAAAGTGCCGGCCCTCCTTCGTGCCGGTGTGTGGCTCAGACGGCAGGTTCTACGAGAACCACTGCGAGGTTTACCGCACCGCCTGCCTGGAGAGGAGACGGATCTATGTGGTGCACAGCAAGGACTGCTTCTTCAAAGGTACCACTTGATTGTCACAGCGGCTGCTACACACTGCAGACAGATTTAGTTCAACAAGTTATGTGAAGGCACCAGCAGCAGCAGAAGCAGCATGTTTAAAAAGTCAAATTAACTTTTAAAATTTGCACAAAGTAATGACACACAGTAGGTTTGTATGTCAAGCCCATGATGCGATTGGTGTGGTTGGTTTCCCCACAAACCTAAAATATTACTAATAGTCCTACTGGAATTGCATAATTTTTTTTCCACGATCTAATGTTTAAAATCTCTGAAAGCATTGCCCTCTTGTTGTATTTGAGGAAGAGTGGCCTTTTTACGGTGTCGGCAAGTAAAGCTAACCCAGTGAAAATGCAAAATTTGCATTAGTAATGTTTGTTTGTTTGTAGTACCCATGCTGTTGTCTCAAAATTAAAGTGGGGATGAATGATTGAAGTTAAAATGTTGCAGAGTGCACTTTAATCAAGTATTAAATAAATTTTAATCCAGGTAGCATAAAGTATTAATTAATGGCGATCAAACCATCCATTCATTTCATTGTGTATTTTGTATTAATGTTTCATGACAGAAAACATTGACACTTTTTTAACCTCACTTAGAAAACAGACATTAATACTTAGTAAACATTACGTTTTTAGGATTTTCCCCTGTTTTTTGCAGTGCAACTGCATCTACAGCACAACAACACAGCAATGCTGCACAGGGGCTGTTTGTCTTTGATGTTACTGGGTACAATACAGGTTAAGACTTCTGATGCTTTTTTGTGAGTGAAAATTGCCCTCAAATGATCTTCTGATACCTGTGAGGCACACTTTGGAGCAATTTGAAGGCTGCAGCGGGGCTTTGACTTACTTTGATGTCAGAACATTTAAACAGGAATAGAGTTGTACAGACAAACAAAGCGATTGTTTTGTGCCAAGTTGCCCGCTGTAAAGCTCCCGTCACAAGCATCCGTCAGCGTGGAAATCATCCCGTTTCTGTCAGCCACATATTCAGCTGAGATGAAAGAATGAAATTGTTTGTACTTTGGCACCAAAGGCTGTGGCTCAGGGTCAAGTTTGTCTGGGAAACGATAGCTAAGTGCTGACTTTGGCACTCAGACAGTAAGCATTTTTATCAGGTGCTGGATTCATCTGCTCTGCGCACTCTTCTGCTGTAATCAAGGTTCAAGTCAACATACTTACTTGGCAGTTGGTCCGAGTCACAAACGCCGGCATCTAAATCATTTTATAGCGGCAGCTGATTTAACGATCAATCTGATTGTGGAATTTTAGTGGTGTTTTTTCACTGAGGAGGTAAACGGTGTAAGAGCAGTGTACAGATGTCATTTACAGGCTTTTTAATACTGCAGTTTCATCCAAGAATGTAAACTTCCTACGTCATCAACCATGAGTATGTCTGTGTACACTCCTCCTCCGCTCTGCCACATCAATACCTCAGCACTAGGTTACTGTGGATCACCAGTAGTTTATAGTAAATCATTAGCATCTCCACTCCGCGGCTATCACTCATTAGCGAAAGTGCACTCTCAGCGTTAACAGTAAGCATTGTTATCCAGCCAGCAGCCCGGTTGCTTCATCATGACTTTGATTTAAACGTAGCAGTGCTAGATAGGGCTTCTTTCTTACTGTTGGCTGGGAGTCACTTGAAAATCCTGCGAGCATGCGTGCACATGTACATCTACCTGTTGGCATCTCCTCCCCTTTTAGATTTAGTTTTCCAGGTCAGACTAGTATTAGACGTGTTTTATAATCCCCAAGGGTGCGGATGTTAAAATAGAAAGTGAGGATATAGTTATTTAGGGAGCACGGTTTCATGTCAGCGCAATGCAAAAAAACACACACACACTCGCGGGCGCACACAAACATGGCGGCACTTTTAGTCATATCACATTAGGGAGGGAAGGATTCCTGGCAGACACCACCATGCATAGCTAATCCACATTAGGGATGTTCAGTCGGCACATTAGGCTTAAACTCGAGATGCCTGAATGCAAACCAGCAGGAGATGGAAAATGCTGGAAATCAGTCAGATGTCACGGGACTCGCTTGTGTGTGTGCGACTGTGTAATTTGGAAGTAATTATTTCACCTGACGTACAAAGACATCATTGGAAAGCATGTCTCTCAGTGCTGTGTTAGAGTCATTATACACAATTATTGTTTTTTTTCTTGCTTTGTATAAACAGCAGAAGAAGTGGAGGGTGGTGCGGTGGTTAAGCTGTGTGGAAATGCGACAGTAGCATCCCCGCTGGCACGCCGGTACCCTTATTCCACTTTGTCTGCCCGACTGCATCCTTACTGTCTCACTCAAAACACTCGAAAATAGCGACACATCCTGGTAAAATGCTCATGTAATGCTTGGCTGCTGCAAAATGAGCCTTTCAGACGTCTCTCCCTCCTTGCCCTACGACTAACAGGCGCTCCAGTACTTATATTTTCTCATATTTTTATGTTGACTTATTTGACAGCTATACATCTCTCTGCCATAGTAGATGCACTGGAATAACACAGCAATATTGTATAGAGAGACGGGTGTTACTGAGTCCTGTGTTGTTGGTCTCTTGCTGTGTTGTGTTTCTCTGAAACAAACTGAGTAAACCACATTTTCTCCCTCCTTTTGAGCATATTGATTTAGTTTCATCTGTATTTCTTTCTCTCTCTTTTTTTTTGTTTGTCTGTTTTTATTATATATTTTGGGGCCATTTCTTGAGAGCCTAGAGCTTATTAAATGCTCAATAGCAAAAGAAGTTCTTACTCTCAGTTGGAGAACAAGACTCTCACAGATGAAAATGGATCTCTTGGGTCCCTACAGCTATGCATTAAGCCACATGGCAAAACTCTTTTTGGGATTTTTTTTGTGGTAATTTTGCTTTCAAATTTCATAAACCTAAGAGCTCTGCTGTGAAAGCCAATTTCCTTCAGCTCAGGGCTATGGCCAAAGTCGCAGTCTGGAATTTGGCAAGTGCTTATGCAGGCTTTCATCTCACCATATCTGGATTATTGTGATTGTGTCACAATATTGTCACTGTGCACAGACAGTCCAAAACTCTCCACTTTGGCAAAAGACAGTGGAATTGCTGACCTCCCTTCATTTCTTCTTTTCCAAAGGGTTTGAATGTGGTGGCGCATAATCACAACTTCCTCTTTAAGTGGTTCACCAACGGGTCACTTAGGACATCTGGACATACTGTTAATTTACTCCTCCATAATAAAAAATTATCCTTATGATCCTTATTATAAATGTTGTGCAAGAAGCCAAGTAGTGTAGTCCGATTTAATTTTGCATGATACATAGTTTTATTAGTTGTTGACAAAGTTCAGCAGGTAATAAACGTAATCACCATCGCCGTCATCACGTTGATCTGTTTTCTAGCTGCCTGCTTCAATCAATTTCTGGTAGATGATCTAAAATCTTGAAGATAAAACTAAGCTTAGAAGATTAAGGCAGGTTGTGTTAGGTGATGTTTGTCCTATATTGTTTTTTTGTGTACTGTATGTTTTAAATGTTTTTATATGACCCTTACAGAAAATGTTAACCTTTTAACAAGGAGAATAAGCAGCTCCACTTTGTTTTTTTTATGTTTTTAATTAAATTTTATTTAACTTTCAGGCAGTAGGGAGAAACAAGGGAAAAGGTTTAATGGTTGAGACAGCTGTAGACCTGTTGAGGCAAACCGAGCCACGGAGGTAAAGGTTTTACCACTCGACTATCTGTGGGTATGCAGATATTCCCTTTGATGCAGCTTGAAGGAGGCTGTAGCCTGCTTCTGACCTGATAGCACTGCCGTACTCTAAGTATTTGGAAATGGATTTGTGGTTTGTGACAGGCAGGAGAGGCGATTGCGTATAGGATGAGAAGGATGACTGTAAACCTCTGGACGGGGCTCTTCATTCTCCCCCGCCACCGGCTTCTTTGTATTTACACACAGTCTGTTTAGCTGTTGCTTTAATCCGTATTGACTTACTGAGCGCACATCGTAGAGTAACATTAGAATGACAATGGAATAGGGAAACACTTATAAAATGCCATATTCACAACAAATAGTTAACTATTACACACAAATAAAAGGGACACAACAGTGTGAGGAACCAAAGCAGGATAAAGGGATTTTCATTATTGTTCCTTTTCAGTAAGTTGAATTGTGTTTCCATTGCGGCGCTTTTAAGATTACTCTCCGCTAGCTTAAGCCATCCGCTTTACAAAGAACTAGCACAGAAACTACAGATGTCTCGCACTTTGCACGCGAGTGAAAGTCACCCGGTCCCCTCACGAATGGCAAATTGATAAACCGCTTCAAAGTTAAAAGTTATTTGACCCCAAATAGCTTCAGAAGGGGGCACATTGTCAATAAAAAAGACTGATATGCCAGCTGCACTCAGACCTAATAACCCATTTGGACTGTAATTTCCAAAAGTCATAAAACGGGTTTTCCTTGAGGATGTCATCTGTTTTTTTTTTTTTCGCCATGTGAAAAATGACGACCCCTCTCACCAAATAATTGGTGTCATAAAAATGATAATACCCCTTAATAGAGAGACAGTGCCACCCCTTGACATCTCAGACTTGTAACCATGCATGATAATCTGTGTATCATTTTTTTTTTTTTTCCTTAGAATATTTAATCAAAACAAAGGCGATTACTTGACTTGAAACATGTTGAAACCGGTGATAGTATGAGCTGGTTTTGTAAAATGTGATAAACTTCTTGACAGGATTGCGCCTTTGTCAAATCCAAACACACACATAAGAGTCTCTTATTGCACTGGGTATGAAACTCATTTGGTATCTTTGATCATATTTAAAGAAGATTTTTAAGGGGGACATGTCCTCGCTTTCCAATTACCATCAACCAATTACCATTTAGTTGATTGGGGATCAAAACATACACATTTACAAAGTCTAAAACACAGCGTAACTGAAGTAAAATGCATCTGAAATAACGACACTTGTGCAGTTGATTAACTTGCAAGTCATGGAAGGTCATTTAAGTCCACCACCCAATCACTCTGCTAATTCGTGAAATCAGCCTCACGAGTAAAGAGTGTTTTTTTTTCCTCCCCTCTCCTATGGTGAGCACTGGGCTGCGAGTCGACCTGCTTCTGACCCTGTCTTTGATAACAACCCCATCCCTCTGAAACCATTTGAAAAAGAACTAACACAGTTGATTAATCGCTTTCATCTTCCTGATGAGTAGGAAGCTCTGGCGAAGGCAGACCAAAGAGACATCTGTTTCCTTTGGGTCATCCAGAGAGCTCAGCAGGGGGGGTCTTTAATGTATCCCGTTATGGCCACTTCATCAGGGACAAGTGTCGCGCTGGGTGATACTTGGTCGTGATGCTGCCGACTCCCAGATCAGACGGCTGACGTGTCGCCTGTGTTTCCATCCGCCAGACAGAAATTAGTCATGAGTTGTCCCGGGGTCACACTGAGCTGTTTGAGTTGAGACAAGGCGCTGATCCATTCATCCATCCATCCATCCATTAAGCACTTTATTCCCAACCTTTTTGACTTGTAATCTCGAAAACAAAACAAAGCAATATCACCGTGCGACCCCTTGCCACGGCTCCTGTTTACAGGTTTTGACAAGTTCAACAAAGTGAACAGAGTGATTTTCACAGAAGCGAGTTTCTTCTGTTTTTTTCTGTGCTGTCAATCATCTGTGATTTATTTTGTGGGGAGTCCTGCACCCCAGGTTGGAAATGAATGCTTTAAACCAGCCGGCACATTGCTGATTAGCTGCAGCTGATAAATCAATTAGTTCACCAGCAGAAAAGTTAATTTATTGATTGTTCAAGTCATTTTTCAAGTAAAAAAGTCAAACATTTGGCTTAAGTGTGAGGATTTTATTATTATTTGCTATTTATTAAATCTTTGGGACTGGATAAGGCAAAGAAGATGTCACCTTGGACTCTAACTCTGAAGGGCACTCATATTCTTTGACTCTTTATCAATCATCATTTAATCCTGAAAATAATTGGCAGATGAATCGATAATGAAAATAACAGCTGCAGCCCTGGTTGATTCACCAGGCAATATACTGTATCATGGTCTTTATTACAATCCTGTTTGATTGATGTCTTAGTCATCACTGGTCTTCTTGAGATCCAAAAGATGTGGCCAAATTTCCACAAACATGACAGGTACAGTGTGTACTGGAGATTATGAATTGCTTTCCTCTTTTCCTCCCTCTACCCCTTCCTTTTAGCCATCCATCATCTATCATTGCTGGGCGCGCCTCAACCATTTTGATTACTCTTTATCATCCCACCTAGTTCGGTGGCAGCTGCGGTTGCTGCACGAGCCATCATCGCCGACCCCCCTTCGTCTTTCTCTCTTCGCTTTCTCCGCAGCCCGTGGCAGCACTCTGCCTCCGCCGTCCATCTTATTGCTCGCTAACCCTCTGCCCCCTTGCTGCGACTGAGGCCATTAACTCGGTCGCACAAACACACAGCTCTCATAAGGAGGGTCAGTGTCGCCGTGAGCCCCGCAGCTTTAGTTGTGGACAGAGAGGCTGCAAAGGGTCACAGCAAGACGCTTGGCAAACACACCAATCATGTGTGAGCCCGTGCAGGATGTTTACGATGGCTTATTTTGTTTCACCCTCTCTTCTATGCTGCAATTTAAAAGATTTAAATATTTTGTGTGCTTCCATTGACATTTCCAACTTTTATTGTGTGGCATAATTCTTTTAAAATAAATACGAGAGCTGCTATAAAATACTTTAAGTACAAAACTGGTTTGCAATTCTGCTACATCTCTATCTCTTGGAATAAAATTGTGGTACTGTATGTTTACAATCCAGAAATCAACTTTAGAATGCACTTTAACATGAGAAACAATAACTAATATGTAATTTTGCTTGATTTTAGTGCAGAGGTCTGCCTTCTTCTATTTTGAAGACACTCATTTCTAAAACATTCTTGGTACCAGTTAATATGTATATTTTATACACATGTACATAAAATAAACACTTCTAAGAAAATAACGCTTTTATCACTCTCTCATACTGATAGAATACTTACTATAGATTTTTTGTTGGTGAAAGTCAAGACCTGAGTGTAACCTGTCAACAATGAGTCAGTGGTCACACAGAAAAGCTGCCAGGGTGCCTCCGCTTCATCTTCTAGATCTTTGGTGCAAAATGACATATTTGATTGTGCGTGCTGTGTGATTGAGTTGTGTGGACTTCTCAATTCATGTAAAATTACCCTCATTCATTGTGCCGCCCTCTATTAAGCAACACCATTCAGCGCTACATCACAATGACACGTTTTATAAATGCTCGCAATTTAACCAAACTGTTCCAGCAGGGGTGTAAAGTTGTCCAGGTCACGTAACGCACCATTGGATCAGAAGTTGCCGTCCAACTCTCTGTTAGGTTAATAAGGACTAAAGCTGGGCCGGGCTACCAGGTGTGTAATGTCCACACACGCACAAACACACACCTAACACCCTCCAGGCCTCCCCTGACAGCCCTTTATTTGTTACAGTGGGCTTATTAACGAGCAGCCCAACTATCCCCATCTTTCTTTTTGTATTTTTTTTTAATTCCACAACACCTTTCCCCTCATTTTCTCTCCTCAGCGGTCACGTGGGTCTCAACTCATTAAGTTGATTTTCTCCCCACAGATTCATTATGGTAGAAGTATTTGCTGTATGAAATGGATGCCCTGTCCCAGATAGAGATGTCCCCTGGACCGGCTCGGGTCCCCTGCCTCATAAACATCAGTCTCCCCTATGAAAATAGAAAGCTCTCTTTGGCCACTGATGTTCCCCACTGTTGTGGTTGTGGGACATCGTCAAGGATACTGCACCAAAAGAAAGGTGTTTTCTTATCAACCGTGGATGAGGCAATAGTCTGTTTTCTGAACAGGCTACACTCGGTGTGTTATTTCAGCAAAATGAACAGTAGACTTTACTGAAAGCCTGCCCTGCTGTACCCTCAGTAGGATTGACTAGTAATTATTGGTGTATGGTACTGCTTTGGTTTAATAAAGAAAATTGTTGATGTTAAATCATTTAAAAAAAGTTCCTTCTCTTAGGAAATGATTGAAGCATTAATATAACTTGACCAAATAAAAATTTCATTACCTACATTTGTTTGTACTTTTTTAACAAGCCCCACACAACAAATAAACAGGCAGACATTTAGTTGCCTTATTTACCACACTGTAGTGCTGCAAAGGAGTCTTTCTATTACGATGTGAAAAATTGTGCTTTCCTTATTGCAGCAATAAATGACAGCAAGAGGTCAAATATTTAGGTCAGCTCTTCTCTGAAAAGTGTTTACTCCCTGATGGTTAAATAAAAAAAAAAAAAAAAAAAGTTTGTGGTTTGCACTCAAGTTTCTTGTGGGGAACAGTTCTCACTATATTTTTTTATATGGGGATAAAAAAAAGGAGAAATCTAGTCTCAGTTAGGGTGAGATGGGACACACTTCTCTATTAGAGGCCATAGGCTGGAAAGATTTGTGCAGCAGTGCAGCTTTAAATGCCCTGACGCTGTGCCGACAGCTGGCTGTCATTGAGCATCTATAGCTGCATAGCTGGCCGTGTCCTGTGGCTTTTGCAGTGTGTCCAGCTTTACTGGCTCTAGTCGGACCTTGATGTGAGTGAGTCTGTAGCAGAGAGAGAAAGCGCAATCTGACTGTGGATCAGTGATTTGACTTTTTTATACATCTTTTTATTCAGGGGCTATATTTAGGTTTCGCATCTTTAGAAAAATGCTTAAAATTCAGGATCATTCAAGATTTTGTTCATACTTTCTAAATGCTCACATGCAAGGATAAACTTTAAATATTCTTTTGGCTTTTAGGCCTGTGTTGCTGAAGTAAATCTTTCCACAGTTGTGTTGTGTATCTTATTAAAGAGAGCCTCTCTTTCAGAGAAATTCTGAAAAGAAACACACTGTGTAATCATGTTTTCTCTGCTTAATTAATTTTCACATGAAAAATATTTGGTTGTTGTCGCTCATGAGTGACACTCTTGTATCAATTTAATGTGTTTGCTTCCACTCTGGCTTCCTCACAAAACAACAAGAATGAACCCAAATGGCAACAGAAGAAAGAAAACAGAATCTTATTTGGCATCCTTTGTCATCATTTGGCTAAACAATCTTGGACAAATTACTGATGACTGCAATTAGTTAGAAATCTCTAACCGAGTGATGGAGGTTTGTATTTATTCATATTTTCGGACCACTACAGCAGGCAGAGTTTCTCTACCAACACAGTACTTACAGAGGGGTTTATTTGCAAATCCCCTTTGAATCATGGACACTTTTTAAAGGCATTCATGATTTTCTAAGCCCCATATTTAATGTATAGTAATTGAAATTGCAGAAGCTTTCAATTTGTTTTGTCCTGATCCTCGTTCACATTCAGTAGCTTTCTTCTCGTACTGCAGACTCTGCTTTTTGTTGTTCTTCACCTCCCTAACATAGACTGCCTACTCATCCTTTTCTTGGTCTGCACACACACACAAACACACACACTCATACACACAGCAAATTCCACATACAGACGTACACAAACTCTCAGGGATGAAGACACGCCACTTCTGTCATGACAAAAACAAAATAATCTCTTCTGAAAGAGAATGTTTATTCATGCCTAAGAGATTTTGACATGCTTGTCACAACACTGGCATTGCCTATCACTTTGCCTTTTTAGTGGTGAGCTGTACTCCGCGGCGCCACAATGGGCCCTTTGGATCGGCTGCAGGGCTTTAGCTTTAGCTTTTTTGCAGCCCAACCTGGCACGTGCGGCTTTATTGAGGATTGCGATGCGAGGTGTGAGTGAATAAATTGAAATTGTGGTGCCATTTGAAATTGAATTTCTTCATTTCTCTCTCCATCCCTTCAACACACACACACGCACATTTGCGTCCCTGTTGAAGTAATTAACAGATCCCTAATGTTGACTTTGTTTGGGGGAAGCCATTTTGGCATTCTGTCTTGTCTCTTGTTGAATTAACAGGTGGTACCGCATAATTTTTGGAGCTCTTCATCTACATGGTCTGCTTTTATCACCATTCATAACACCACTTTTTAAAAGCTGTTGGCAAACGGCTGCGAACAACTGAGAAATTAGAACTTGATAAATGAATTCATTTGGCCCATCCCTTTCATTTCACAGTTCTTTCATCAGTTTAATGGCTGCAGGAAATGGAAAATACATATGGCTGCCAGTGCCTCTGGACCCAACTTTGAAAACTTTGCTTATCAGATGTGTTTTGTGGATTCAAGCGCTGTAGGTGAGATTAACATCTCTCACTGAAGTAGCATTTCAGACAGCAATCAAGTAATGCATTTACTGTTCCAGGCAACTTTTTCTTAGAAGTAAACTGCCTTTTATACAAGATGGAAACACACTACTCTCTGTCTCCATGCAGATCTATTTCTCTCTCTCTGCACCCCCTTTTCACTCCCCCTTATAGACCACTTTCCTCTCCTCTATCTTTCGCCCTCATTTTTCTCTCACTATGCTCCCAATACGCTGCAGACGGGGATTTGAGTGACTCTGTCAAGCTTCTCTCTACATTCCCCGGTCTGTGTTAAATTGGTTCAGAGCTTAAGTAGAGTGTGAGCCTGGAAAAATAAAAAAAATAAATAAAAAAACAAGCACCACCTCGAGGCAAAATGACCCTGGGAAGAAAAAAAAAAAAAAACATCATACATAGCGTATGTCTCAGACAAACACAAACACACAAGTTTAAGACTCACAAAAGGCTGTGAGTCTTAAACACATGGCTGTGTTCACTGCTAATCCATTGTAGTGTACTTCAAAGATCTTTCTTTTACATCGACGTCATTGCCTCTGCAATTTTTCATATCAATTAAATTTATATTTGTACTATCATTGTCTTGCTTTGTATGCAGTGTGTTCTTCTCACCTTGTGCACAGAAAATGTATTCTTTAACCCACTTGGACCTTGACATTGGTGTACCACAGTATGAATAAAATACAACACATGAGCACAGCAAGACTCAAGGTAGAAAAGATGCAAATGACAAGGTATAAAACTGACTGGGGCCCAGACTAAGAAGGCTAATAACAGATATACAGTGCAGTTTATATAAAATTGTGTTTCTATTTTAGCTTGTATACACTATATTCATAGCAGTAACTTACTAAAAGTTCAAAAGTGCTCCTTTTATCACAGTCAAAGTATCCCTGTAATGCAAACTTTCAGAAATTAAACCTATTCTAATCTAATTATGGCAATTTGGTGCAACTGTGGCCTTTTCACCACATGAACTACAGTTACCGAAGCAGAAATGAGGGCTGTCACCTTGCTGTACAGCGCCACATGTCTTTAATTCCAGGAGCTCTTATCTAACCCATTAAAACTTTTTAAATATTACCTGTGCACAAAAACGATCTAAGGAGTTGTAATTTACTAGAAACTTCAATTCTCTTTTGATTTGGACTTTGTACCACTCTTAGCAAAGAGAGCCAAGGAAAATTTATAATAATACTAAGAATACTATATAATCAGCACATCAGTTTCATAATCAGAGCTATCCCAGAGATAAGACTTCAGCCAACCTTTCAGCTTTTTATGTACTGACTAATGATCGGCTAATTTGGATTTTAATAATATCAAATCACAGCCTGAGTCATTTGCTTTCATGCCTTTGTGCATGCAGGTTATCACACGGGGAAATTGATTAAATGAGGCAGTTTCATGAAGTTTGTCTAAACTGGGTGCATTTTTCATGATTCCTTGATCATGCAGTCACTTTTTTCTCGCTTTTTCTCCCTGTCTCTCATTTTCCTCCTGATCTTGAGGCTGAACAGTCCCTCCGCTGTCCTGTGTAATGTGAGCTGTCAGATTATATACTTCCACTCTGCCAGCTGAACAGTTTGACCAGAGGGCAAAGAACGAGCCCAGATTGACAACTAGTGCAGCTCAATGTTCTGTAGCAACTGATTTGCCAACTCTCTAGCTGACTGACTGATCAGTTCAGTGACTGCCCAGCTTCTCGTCGAGCCCTTTTTTTTTTGACCAAGGCGCTTCAGCTATTTCCACTCGAAACCCTATTTTCACCAAAGAATGTCAAGTTACAAAATGTGGATACAAAAAATTTAAAGAAATGTCATATCTTTAGAAAAGACTTCTTTATTTCCTTCTCTCTGGGGAAAAAAAAAAAAAAAACACATTGCTTATCAGTCGCCCATTAAAAAATGTTAAAAAATTGCATCTAACATTTCAGATATCTATTGGGAATCTCTCACAAAATTACCATAAAATGACACCTTTAGCCACAAAACTGTGTACATTGATGTGTACACTGATTTTCTTTATTCTAAGTCTTTAATCATTTTGTGACATATATGATATTTTGGTTGTTATTTGATGGATTTTCAAGTAGGATTTGTCTATTGTTCCTCAACTTTTGAAAGCGACAACCTAAAGTCTACACCTCTCCAAAGTACCGGCTTGAGGATGCACGTATTTTATTTTATTTATTTATTTTTTTTTTATTGGCTGTTGATATGAAATGGCTCTAAATAGTGTCTCTTAATATTTGAAGGTCAGTCTCTTTGAATGGTTGATTTAATGGCTAATGGTACACACTTCAGTGAAACAATATGTGTATTACATGTGTAATTTATTTGGCTTTTGCTGTGCCCAATAAACAGCAGGTCTGAACTGCTGTTCTGTTCATATTCTGTATATGAACAACTTAGCTGTGTTTCGGAGCAATGGCGAAAAAAAATATACATACTGTTTAAGGGCAATGACATTCACATGATATTCTCCTGAGAGAGGTACATATTTCATTACCATCAACATGAGGAGCTACTGCAGCTTCAATATATTGAGCGACACAATGCCCTTGAAGCTCGCTATTAGCAAGTGCAGCATCTCAGCACCACAGGGGCTATTTGCATCGCCGAGTCACTACTCTACCATAAGTCGCTGACTATGGAGAGTGCTGTAATTCTAAGACCCAAAGGGAGTAACAACCCCAACAGCTGCCTCAGGGAAGTTATCAGTCCGTGTTATTGTTTTCAAGCTCATCCCACATGGTTTCTTTGGAGAACGGGAGCAGCATGGATGGATGCTGCTGACCTTTTTCATTTTGGCGCCTGTGTTACAGGTGTCACTGGTGCTAGCAGGGACTCCATCTGGTCACAGTCCCATTACTGCTCCTGTGCCTGCTGGCGTGATGCACAAGGGTGCTGCCAGTTCAGCTACTGTAATTTACAATTTACTCTTTAATTAGATTGAGTGTTTGTACCTGAGGGCTGAGTTTTATTGTTGTACCTGGTTCTATACAATACTTCATTAATGCTTGATGTTTTATGTGTTTTTTTTTTTTTTACTTGTTCTTTTATGGCACCATCCAGAGAATCACGGCGATGGAAACGGACATAATTAAAGTCCTCCAAGAGGACAAATGCTGAATACCGAACTTTGATATTTTATGGTGCTGCCATGCTGTGATGCTAACAATGCTTTGTCATTTGGTACCATATTTCTGTACCGTATGAGTGGGCCAACAAGCAGGCAGCATGCTTGTGCTGAGATCTGATAATGCTAGTGATCGGCTGTCTAACGCTGTAAGGGCGTGCAGAAAAAAAAAAAAACACTACGTGAGGACTAAATGAAGGCCTCACGTGTGTGAATTGTGTTTTTAGAGGCTTAACAGATGCCATTAATACCTGGTACACTACTTACAAAAAAGACATCGTTAACAATGTGATAAAGTTAATTAAATTTAAGAGCAGCACAAACCGCAGCCAGCAATCAAGTCCACCCGTAGGTGGAGAGCTGCCATAGCAGACTGTATTGACACTTAAGGTGTTTTGATCGATTCACAATGTCAGCTCATGCCTGAGTAACATGCAAGAAAAGATTCCTCCTTAAAAGCTGCTGGTCTTTCTTTCTCCAGTCAACAGCTAGCTTGCATTAACTAGTAATGATGGAAAGGTAGTTTCATAATTGGTGTGTTAAAATCAATAACTATTCACTGTGTCTAGTAAATCAAACGTTGGCTGAATAAATCTAGCTTACTACAGCTGTGTGTTCCAAAAATAAACATTACAATTGTATTACTCGGACACATATAAAAGCTGAGTTTTTCCATTTAGATTCAGTTAGCCACATTTTTCACATTAGGTATTTATTTCAGTGTTTGTGTTTCTGTTCCAACATGATATTATTAATTTTAAGATATATTATAGTACTATTATGTTATTCTATTATTTATATAATATTCAAAGAATTTCTAATATGATGCAGACACTTCAACAGTAAATGATCACAGACGTTTTCACGTGTCCTTCAGAGTGGTATCATTAACCTGGAACAAGTGAACAATGGCGAGCAGAGTCAGAACCAGGTGGTGAACCTCACTGTCCGACCTGTGCACTTAATACAGTATAAAGTCCATCTTATAGTTTCACTGTATCACATCCAGGTCCTTGTTTATTTTCTCTTGCAGTGTTTTCTAATATCTGTGACTGGGATTATAATTACATATGATTATTGCATAATGCAGGGTAGCTCCAAGCTGTTTCCTAGCAACACATTTTCAGGTACAAACCTTGTATCTGCATGAGCTTCTCAAAAACAGCTGTTTCCTTAATAAAAAAAATGGGTTTGATGTCATCAAATGCAATTTTAAAGGGAATTATAAGCAGATGATTTTCTCAATTCATGGATGTATAAAAAAACCTGAAAACCCCCAAATGTGGACATATAAGGTTTAAACTAACAGCACTAATATGCAGTCAGTCTGTCTGAAAATGTTTCTGTTGGTTCGTTCGTCTTCAGTTTGTAGATCGCTGCATTTGAGTCACATATACAAAAATATGACATCTTCTCCATTTTTAAAAATAGAATTCAGATTAACATTTACCCACAGTTTTGAACATGTTTCAGTCTGAAGCGGCTTTTCTGAGAACAACTTCATACTCACTGTATACTGTCACATATGAAAGTTTCTCTGTCCCCTAATTTTAAATTTGGTTTGAAAACTAAGCCTGGCCTATATGTGCACACTTAGATCAAAGAAGACTCAGGGCTGGTTTCACAGAAAAGGCTTTTGCATAGTTCTAGCATTTCAATTCACTGTAAATTGAAACCCTCTTTTTCTTTTGCTCAGTAGCAGTAGTATGATTTGTTCTTTCAACAACTAGGTGTTTTGACACAAGTTGTTTTTAGTAGTGTTTTGTCATACTTACTAAAGTCTTTGAAGTTTCCTTCCCTCAGCAGAAATGTTACGCTATGTTAATGCTTTCAGTTGTCTTTTTTTGAGGCGACATAAAGATGTGTAAATGTAACTTTCAGTCTGATGAACAAGTTGACAAAAAGGTTTACTCCTGGTCTTTTTTCCTCTCTGTGGGTAATGATGTGAACCAGGTTCTTGTAGTCCAGGTTCCCTGCCACATCTGGGGGGAAGGCAGTGAACATCTGCTCCATCTAAGGAGAAAAAAAAAAGATTATGACCATGGTTACCCCAAACACATCAGCCTACATGAGAAGGTGTGATGATGATGATTCACTGGGGGGGCTGTTTTTGTATGAAAATGTTTCTGACGTGGATGTAGATGATCGTCATGGTGACGTTTATCCCTCTGAGCTTTTTGGTAGTCACCCACACACACAAAGCAATCTGACATAATAATGATAATTAGTGTAAAAGGACCGCAGTGTACCTCTTCAGTGGAGAATCGGTCTGCTTGTGTTGTCAGCATCTGTGTCACGCTAAACAGGAAAAAGAGAGAAACTGAGAGGACGAGGCCTGTGTTCAGGAGCAGGAGCAAATGTGTGGGTCATAATGGCTTCACTTATTGTGGAGTTGTTCTGGGACCAGTGACTGCAGTCGGTCATAAATTGTGAGTGAAAGCTCACATAAGATGAATTTGCATTCAGTAAATTGAGGTGGTGTGAGGGGTGGAGTGTGTTGAGCCACTTACTAGTCCTTCCTCAGAACGCCTTTCCCCTCAGGGTCAAAGACTTTAAATGCGTTGAGGATGGTCTCCTCTGGATCAGCACCTAGATACATTAAAACAGTCCAAACATATTTTAATTAAAACTCCACTTGCGTAAATCTGATTTAGCTTTTGTGATTAAATGCTCTTCTTCAGCCTGTGTGTCCTCACCTTTCAGCTTCTCAGTGAACATGGTGAGGAAGATGTTAATTGGACCAGGAAGGCTCATGCTGACTGTTCCCTCATGTTTTCCAGGCCTGATAACATTTCTCAGCACATTCATATTGTCCATGTAACACAGGATTGTAAAACAACTGCTAAGTTTCTGCTGCAGGACAATAATAACTCACTGTTTGCCACAGCTTCAAAGCTCTTTGCGTCTGAGAGCACAAGTGATTCTTGGTTTTGCCACCAGGGGGAAATCTTAAACATTCATCATCAGAGTGGATAAATACAGAGCGACTAAAATAAATAAATAAAAACAACAGTGCATATAAATGAGCACCAACAAAGTAAATCAAAAGATCAGCTCCAGCTATTTAGCACAGTTAGTTTGAGTGGTTCCCTCTGCTTTCCTCAGTTTAATGTCCACTGTTCACTTCCCTCCCAGTGCCTCTGGCTGTGTGTGTGTGTGTGTGTGTGTGGTGCGTGCCTCTCTAATCAGCTCTAAATGTTTGTGTGAGAAATAAAGGCCATTTTTGACAAGGCCATGTAGTAATTTTTTCACTTAAAAAATTTGTGCGTGTTAATAAATAGATCAATCAATCAATGTGATTTTAATTTACCAGGTTCCCTTTCTGGTCTACTAAAAATACATTAAATCAGCTACAATAAATTCAAAATTGTGCTCTTTGAGATTAAAGAGAGCGCACACTACTATTTCCCCCCTTCCACACTTTGACCTCTTTGTTACTTTAATATTTATAATTATTATATTAGTTTATAGGGCACAACATGGCCTTGCCAGACAAGCTCCCAGAAAGGCTTTTGATTTATGAACCAGGGAGAACTACTACTTCTTTTTTAGCTTTTAGTAAAACGTTTGGTCATGCACCAGGTGACAGCTGAGAGAAGCAGCTGACAATACTGATTACATCCACATTTCACGGCTGATATTTTTTGTATGTATAATATATGTATGTATGTATGTTTTATTCCATTTTATTTTGCTAGCATTTTACAGTGTAAGAAATTGTATATGTATAAAGCCTGCTTTTTGTTGCAGCAACACCCTGCAAAAACTGTTGAGAAGACATGAAAGATTTAGCTCCATCACGCCACGCACTTTAGTAAATAAATAAATTTAAAATAAAAACAATAACTTATATGCATACAGTTAGTATATATATATATATATATATATATATATATATATATATATATATATATATAAAGTAATATATATATATATATATATATATATATATATATATAAAAAGTAAACAAATAAAACCCATTTGAATATGAATATACTGGGTTTTGTTTTCTTTTTTTAAAAAAATAGCAATATGATCATTTTATTTTATCTGTTATGAAAATTAAAAATGATATGTTATGAAAAAAAATTATGCCAAAAATAAAATGGCTGACATTGTTTTCCACGTGACACACTGGCTCATTGCCATGGTGACACCTTACTACCATTATCATGATGTCATCAGACATCAAAGGAAATTCCGCCTTTCAGCCATTGGTCAATTGGCCATTGGGCTTTATTACATCACATCCAGCAGGACCTAATAAATGACAAGTCACATGTTTACAGGAACAGAAAGCATTAGACCCCAGTGCTTCAAGAGCGAAAAGCCTGAAGGTTACCTTAAGTAATCAGCAGCGTTAGTAATCAAACCAACAGTTAGAGAAATGGAAACTCAGGAGTGTACCACAACCTCAAGTAATATGGAGTCCCTTAGGAGTACTTTCGAGTACCTCCTCCGTATAAACAAGGGCCTCCACATGAAAAGGAAAAATCTAACCACAGATAGGGAGGCCTTGCATAAAGGACTGAACAATCTGAGGGGCCAAGACAGCAGCGTCCCTGAGACTTATGAGGCCGAGGAGGAGCAGACCACTTGCCCCGAGGATTGCAGTTCTCTCTGCAAGGCCATCGCAGGACTCTCTCACAAGAACAAGGCCCTCAGCAGTGAAATCGAAAGTCTTTCTGAAGACATAGAGGGTCTTCAGAAAGAAATGAATTACGTCACCAGCCAGAAGCTGTCGGCCTCCACCTCTGAAGCAAATGCCACACAGATCAGGGAGAAATTCCTCCTTCATCGCGCGTTCTGGGTGGAAATGGAGGACAATGAAAAGAACCTTAAAATGTGTGGGGAGAAGTTAAAGGTCCTGAAAACTGGCATGGAAAGCCAGACAGCAGAGCTGTCTCAGGAGATAGTGGAGGCGAACAGCGTCCTCTCTCAAGAGAACGAGGCCTGGCAGATGGAAAAGGCGAAGCTGCTCGAGGAGATTGATGTCCCAAAGTGTGAGGCCGAGGCGAAGGTGAACTCCAGGGCGTGGGATGAAGAGAGAGAGGTCCTACGTCCGGAGATCGCAATGCTGACTGATCAGAAGGAGGAGACAGATGCTGAGCAGGACAGGGAGCGTTTACGCAGGGAGGTGTACACCATCACACAGGAGAAGAGAGAGCTTGAGAAAAAGCTGACGGAGGCTGAGCAAGTCAACGAAGCTCTTCAGCATGAAGTCAAGGAGCTTCAGGCGTTGCTTCAGAAAGAAAAAGAGCTGAGCAACATAAATGAGGTGAGGATTAAGGTTCATACGAGGATGGACGAACTCCGAGAGGAGCTGGAGGAGGCTCAGATAGTCAGCAGCTTCGATCAGCTGCTTATAGAGCAGCTCAGAGAGGAGATCAGCCTGCTGCGTGACCTGGTATGGGAAAACAGCAACAACAACTCCTTGTCCTCCAACCAGGACTTGGGGAGCGAACCAAATGTGCTTTCAATGCGGACAAGGTTCATGAGGATCTTCAGACCTGGTTGGAAGAGGCGATACTCAAGCAGGGAGACAGCGGCATATGTTGAGCCAGGAGAGCCAGTCCAGGAGGAGCGGAGGAGGAGGAAGACATTAAGGCAGAGGTTTGTTAACACCTACAACAGGTTAATTAGGAGGACTTAGCATGTGGACGTGTGTGAGTGTATGAGATAGAGCAGCAGTAAGACTGAGACAGGTACGGAGCTCTTAAGGGGACATGTGCAAAAACAAAACAAAACAAAACAAAAAAAACTTTCTGGTGCACATTGTATTCTGGTAGGTATCTCGTGAGAGCACAAGAAAGTTTCACAACTTCCCATTAGTTAAGGGAGAAATTAAGGGAAAATGTTCTTTTTCCCTTAATTTCTTTTTCTTTTTCGTGAGCATGTAAAACTTTCTCATGA
Source organism: Scortum barcoo (assembly GCA_023238725.1). Classification (NCBI taxonomy): domain Eukaryota; kingdom Metazoa; phylum Chordata; class Actinopteri; order Centrarchiformes; family Terapontidae; genus Scortum; species Scortum barcoo. The sequence continues at coordinate 23,206 of JAKKUS010001138.1, forward strand.
GCCTGGGAAAATTTCTGGTGTGCACTAGATAGTTTATTTAATTTTTCCAATTTTTTTGCAATTTTTTTGTCCCCTCAGGGGCTCCGTAGAGACAGGAATGTTAGAGCAGAAAATAAATAAATAAATAAATAAACAAACAAACTTGTCACGTTGATTTGAGAGAAGACAGACATACTGTTACTGTTATTACATATTTATTCAAATTGGATCATTAAAGAGCTTGTACAAGGACCATTTCTGTTTGTGAAATTTGTCAGCAGAACGTTGTTAGTCTGCAAACAACCACCCACAAAAGGATGTGTGAATTACAGATGACATTGGTCAAATATGTCAAATTATGCAAATGTGCGATGACGTGTTAATTCTATTGGCTCTATAGTTGGGGAGACACCGTGGTTTAGACTTAGCTCTCCCTTCGTTGGTGCACAGACACCCTGTTGAGAGAACGCCCTCCCTATCCGTTTTGCCTACTTTCCTTATCTTATGAGTGCGTAATTCTGTGACGTCTGTGCCCCCCTTATATATGGAGTGATTTTTATTTTTTCTGTGTGTGTGAGAATCATCCTCACTCTTTCTATTTTCTATCTTCTATGTTGCAGTGTTAGCCTTGAACTCATTCTTCTTCTTGTCCTGACATGCCCTCTCTTTATATGTAATTCTTCGCACCGCAGGATTAATGCTTGTATCACTTCTTACCTTTATCTCTTAGTCAGATACCCCTCTATCTAAACTACAGTGCATCCGGAAAGTATTTACAATGCTTCACTTTTTCCACATTTTGTTATGTTGCAGTCTTATTCCAAAGTGGATTAAATTCATTTTCTTCCTCAAAATTCTACACACAACACCACATAATGACAATGTGAAAACATGTTTTTTGAGATTTTTGCAAATTTATTAAAAATAAAAAACTAAGAAATCACATGTACATAAGTATTCACAGCCTTTGCTCAATACTTTGTTGATGCACCTTTGGCAGCAATTACAGCCTCAAGTCTTTTTGAATATGATGCCACAAGCTTGGCACACCTATCTTTGGGCAGTTTCGCCCATTCCTCTCTTTGCAGCACCTCTCAAGCTCCATCAGGCTGGATGGGAAAGCGTCGGTGCACAGCCATTTTCAGATCTCTCCAGAGATGTTCAATCAGATTAAAGTCTGGGCTTGCTATTATTATTATTACTATTATTTCTAGTTTCTCTTGTATCATGTTTTTAATGCAACATTCTTGTATGTTTGTCAGTGCTTGACTTAGAAATAGGTAGACTCAGTCTTTTCTTTACATGTTGACTGAAGTTATTCACATCTATTCAAGGATAAACATCTGAACAAAAACATTGTTGTGTAGGCGACCGTTGGTTGATGGTAGCAGAGATTTATGGAGGCGACCTAAATCCTGTCTGGACATTTTCAGGCAAGGAGAGGTTGTACAAAAGAGTATAATGCCACCTACAGAATAATCACCATTGTAATTTTGCAGGTTTACCTGGAGGTGCACCTTCATATGCATTTAAAATGGACTGCTCTTAAAATGGAGTTTTTTTCTGACAACAACATCATTATTATTATTATTGTTGTTGTTGTTGTTATGTGTGTTGACCCATTAATAAATAATAATCTTTTAGGCAGATACTAAAGTGAAACTAACACACTAAAAGCCAAGAGGATAAAGTGAACATTTTCTTCACACTCAGCACAAACCGAGTTCTCACAGAAAATTCATCCATTCTCAATTGACTAAATTCCACTTAAGTGGTGTATTGAATCTCAATATAAACCTCTGTGAGAGAGTTAATTGCAACCTCAGCACAGTGTAAAATGGTCCTCCAATCAATGGTTGTTCCTGTAATATTACAGTGTGCGGTGCTCAGTGTGAGATCATGGCGACCTTACGGTGACTTTACACAGGTTTCTGTGGAAGCCCTCATTTTTATCTTGCTGCATGACCATTTATAGGTTTGCTTTAGAAGAATTACCTGAAGATTCATTTAGGCCTGTAGACTGCAGCTTTCATAAGGGCAAGTTGTGGATGCTGACAGCACTAATGCCCCTGCATGCCTGATGCCACTAGGAGGTGTCCAGGAACAAACTTTAAACCAGCTCCACTGAGTTTTTAACTGGTTGTGAAAGTGTTTCAATTTAACACCGGTGCCTCTATAGGACCTACATCAGTAAATCTAAACGAGACCAAGCACAAGAAGATTGGCTGTTTCTATTAGTTCTCTTGATGCCGGCCACTGGGTCCGATTTTTTCACGACATCAGACTAAAATTTATTTGGGGTTTGCCCTGGCTGAATTTGAGTTCCTTCCGTTGTAGTAGTCTCCTCGCAACGGGCAATGAAGCAGAGGAAACGTAACCTAACGTTAGGTGAAACACCTTTGTCCACGGGGGTCGCCAAAATCAACACAAAATGAAATGTTCCATTGAGCTGCTTTAAGATTGAGTGAGTTACTATAAAATAAGACTACCAATTATGTTTTTTTGAGTTTCAGTGAGCCCAACAGGCTGTACAATTTTTTTAACTTAATCTGTTTATTTTACTCTCGTTTATAACATTATCTTATTAGTTTGAAGTTGTATTATGTATTAATATAATATATATTATTAATCATTTGATCCTAGCTCTTCAGCAGTAAATAAACTCAAGAAACAGAATGTTTGTGTTTGAAACTGAGAGATGCTGCAGTGTTTGAGTCCTGAAGAAAAATGGAGACCAATCAATAAAAAACGTAATTTCTCCTCTGAATGAGACAAGTTGAGTTTGGATTTTGTTCCACAGTTGGCAGGTAGGTCGTTATCTTCAGAAATGTTCATGTCTGAACTTGATTTGGGTTATTTGCCAAGCTGATGAGTCTTTTTATGTCTTCAGGTTAAAATGGCAACAGACATTTTAAAGGAGCAATTCAACAACCTCCAGGAGGAAAATGATCAATATAAGAGTCTGACCAGCCAGCAGAAGGATCATTTGGTCTCTCTGGACAGGGAGGTAAACTACTACAGACTTATACTTGGACCACTGACGGGAATTGACCAAAAATGAGAGAGGTTTTTACTTTCACTTTCATCATTCTCCGAATTGTTTTGACTCTGTTTATTACTGAAATTAAATAATGACAGTGGATTTAAAGAGTTGACTTTCAGCTGTAATTAAAGTATATTTGCACACATATTTAGTAAACACTGTAGGAACTGTAGAGTCAGAGTTGTAGCCCCATTATAGTGCTGACAAAGAAGATACACCACTGTCTTCATACTTACTGAGTGCACTGAGGGTGCTGTGTCTTATTTCCTGTGCTGCTCCAGATATCTGCGGCAGAGAGCAGGATTCAAGAGAAGCAAACAGTCCCAGGTGGCCTTCTCAAACAAGAAGAGAAACACAGACGTCACAGGAAATGTATCTACATCTTAGAAAACAAACTTAACCAGGTACTAATGCTGATAAAACAACATAATCTTGACCCTAACTTTGCTCATGACAGACCTTCATCCCAGTTCATCAGTGCCTTGAAGGAATAATTTGCCATTTAGGGAAACACATTTGCTTGTTTTCTTTCCGAGAGTTTGATGAGAAGATTGTCACCACCCGTGTGAAAGAGAGATGATTATCTTAGCTTAGCATGAAGACTAATATGAGAAATAGCACCTTACCACCGAGCCAGTCTAGCTGTTTTTTTTTGTGTTTCCAATTTTGTGCTAAGCTATGCTAACAGGCTGCAGTCTTATATTAAGGATTAAACTGATGCCCCTCATCACTGTCTAAGACCTTGAACAAGAACATTGTCCATAAATTTTGATTTTTTTCATGATTTTTACACATTTTCTTTAACCTCAATTCTAATATTTCCCTCGTCTTCAGGACACTGTTAGGTTTGATGCGTTACTGTGCAGCAACACAGAATACCGTAAAGACATTGCCCATCTGCTGCAGCAGAAAAGCATCGGGCACAATATTGAAGAGAAATTTAACAGACAGTTGGCGAGGCAGCAAAACATCATAGAGGACCTGGGAAAGAAGGTCACTCTCACTTTCAACCAGAGGTAAAGTTACATGTGCGCATGTGGAAAATGTGAGTGGCACTGTCAGGCTCCAGCCACGATATTTGATGTGCATTTGTTGTGTCACCCTACAGGTCAGAGGCCGAGACCCGAATGCTGGAGGCGAGGGAGAGCATCGAGGTGGAGACAGTGCACTTCACCAAGAGACAGATGCAGCTGAAGACCATCATCGACCATGATGCCAAACTGCAGACTTTCATGGAGAGGAAACTCCAGGAAATGATTCCTCTGGAATACAATGAGGATTTCAAGAAGAAAAGTATAAACCCTGCACATAGACTAGAGACTAGCATCTTAATCTAAGTTTAATGGCCTCCAAGCAGATATAAGTTGATGTTTTTCAAACATAACTTGACTTGTCTCTGACCATATTGTGCAGAGAAACAGCAGCAGCATCAGAACGGAGTTAAGAGACTGGAGATGTACGTGCAGGGCCACAGCACGCTGGTGGGGGTCACCGGAGAAAGAGACCTGCGTCAGATAGGCCGCATGTTTATCCAGAATGATCAGAAGAACTTTACTCATATCAACTACATCAACGAGCTGCACAGCAGAAGGAACATGCTGAAGAGCTGCACCATCAAGATGAAGGCATGTGCACATCCTGTCAGCGTGCTCACAGACGTACTTTAACGTAGTGTTGAAATATTTATTCACGTGCATGTGATTGTCCTTCAGAGCGAGATCCTGGTCCTGGAGCAAGATATCAAAGGAAATGACGAGCAGAGTGCGAGCCAGTTTAAGGATCTAGAGGTGAGCCTAGCTGTCAGGTCTGACCTGTGCACATAATACAGCATATAGACCATCTGATAGTTTCAAACATACATGTAAATATCATGACTAGGTCCTTGTTTATTTTCTCTTGCAGTGCTTGCTAATTTCTGTTTCTGAATGGGATTATAATAGCATATCTCCAAAACCAGATAAAGCTGCATTTCCTTTCCTCTTCTGTATCTCTCTGTGCTGCAGTCTGAGTTGGAGACATATAGACGTCTGGCCGACTCCCTCGAACAGCAGTGCAGTGTGATTCAGAGGACTCTGGACCAGCTGAAGACTGCCATCAGCCGCCTTTTAGATGAAATAATACAAGAAGCGACCATTGTCACTTTTGACAACATTGCACACTTCACTAGTAGGTGGAACAGATGGGCCTTAAGTTCCTAAACCTGGTTGAGAATATCTCCTTTTTCACATTCGAGTTGTCACCTTCTCTGGACCTCAGGTATCCTTGAGGAGACTATTAGTAACCTGCTGATCCAGGCCAACAACTTTGAAGACAAGCAGATGAAGTCGCTTCCTCAAAACCTGCTGCTGGCCAACTGTGCGCTGCTGCCAGGTATGAAACACCTAACCAAGCTACGTGTGGCACATCCAAAACTAATAATGCTGTGCGTAACCAGTTTCACATAAAATGTATGCTGTATCTGTATTTGTTACAGAGTGTGAGGCAGTTGTGGAAACAGAGATCGGCAGGTCTCCTTCACGTTCGCTCAAGTCTGCCTGATCAGACAGAAACTCACATCCTTCCTCTTTTCAGTGCAGTAGAACAGCCTCTTACACACTTCTGATGACAATAAACACATTACAGTACATATCGTGGATCTTTACTGGATATATCTTATAGTACATAAACTATTATTCAGAAACACAAGCAGTTAGTTTTTATATTTTAGATAAAAGATCAGTTTAAATTGCACGTGTCATACTGACAGAGTCTTTGTTGAATCTGAAATGTGAGAGCATCAATATTAAAGCTACATTCATAGTTTTGGTTTATCTGACATCTAGCATGTGAGCAAGGTATAAAGATGTTATGGTTAATGTGTAAGCGAGCAGTTACACATCCAGCAGATACAGATCGCAACATTAGCGTTCATTAGTGGTCATGTTTCTGACCACCTGTCCAATATGCTCTCTCCTTTAAGCACTGTTTTGGTCTCTACCACCTCCTGAGGGAAATGTGTGGCTCGTTTAAGTGCTAAATGCTCCACTGTGTTCACCAAGTCATCCATAAGTTATTTTGTCTGTCCTGGCAAAGAAAAATGCCTGCAGCTGCTAAAATGAGAGCAAACTTTCTGGGCAAAGGAACCAAAACAATGAGCTAAAGCGCTTCAGTAGAGCTGAGTGGGATTGAAGAGTCGGGCGATGATCCTCTGTGGCTTTGTCACCACCAGTGATCTGTTTCACATTACACACAGTTATTAAATCCTCTGATGATATTAGACATATTGATGAGTGGAGCTTTAAGATAATGGTTATTCATCTCTGTTAGCGGGTAGGACAAAGGTTAAAAGGGACAATGTGCTATTTCTTGTGCCTGTTCCGAGACACTGTTAAAACGGGAGGCATGATGTGAACTCAGATGTCAGAGCTGATCCGAGCCCTTAGCCCTCACCACTCCCTACATGTTTTTCTCTATAAGGCAATACCACCCTCACCCTGGACCCTCCAGCTGGAACAACCAGGGATTGTCACCCCTCACCCCTCCCCACCAAGGTCTGGCAAGTGGGGTAGGCGAGGGTGGTAAGGATCACTTGGTGGCATCCTATTGTGTGCCTGCCGCTCAAACGCCACAGTATTGCATTACGCTTTTCTCATCATCACAGCACTGAAATAACAACAGGGCTTTGTCTCACTAAAGTCCTCTGTTTCAGTAGCCAAGCATTTGACTGCATGCACACAATACACACACTTTGCTCAAGCACATGCACGCAAACACACACACACATACACACATTTTGGATTAATCTCATGGGGATTTCAGGACCACCAACTGCACATCTGCTATTATGGAATTAAAAGAATATGAGGTACAGCCATGTGTTCAACATTAACCTGATGATGGGACAGACACATGTAGGAATAGTATTATGTCTTCTTTTGCGTTTTCTCTTTGCTGTTTACACTGTTTTATCCCTTGTCACCTCACTAAAATCAGAATGAGATAACAGGCTGGCTGCTGTCTTTGAAAACTTTTATTAGACGAACATGCACAGAACTAACAAATGGATATCTTCTATGGAAAGTACAGGCAAAGATAATTAGTCTCAGGTGAACGTGTGAACATACTGTGTATAAAGCAGAAAGGGAGCAAGACACTGTGTTGACGCTTTGAGTTGTCTGATTTTGGGACTTGGAAGAGAACGTGTTGTCTTGATCCTCTTGTGCTCCTGAGTGAGTACTTCACAGAGACAATGTGGCCAACATAAAGATGCATAAATACACCACAGTCCATATTTCCTTCAAGCGCGGTTTCAAGTCACGTACAGGCAAAAGACAGACTTTCAATCTGAAGAACGAGTTGACAAAAAGGTTTACTCCTGGTCCTTTTCCTCTCCATGGGTAATGATGTGAACCAGGTTCTTGTAGTCCAGGTTCCCTGCCACATCTGGGGGGAAGGCAGTGAACATCTGCTCCATCTAAGGAGAAAAAAAAAAGATTATGACCATGGTTACCCCAAACACATCAGCCTACATGAGAAGGTGTGATGATGATGATTCACTGGGGGGGCTGTTTTTGTATGAAAATGTTTCTGACGTGGATGTAGATGATCGTCATGGTGACGTTTATCCCTCTGAGCTTTTTGGTAGTCACCCACACACACAAAGCAATCTGACATAATAATGATAATTAGTGTAAAAGGACCGCAGTGTACCTCTTCAGTGGAGAATCGGTCTGCTTGTGTTGTCAGCATCTGTGTCACGCTAAACAGGAAAAAGAGAGAAACTGAGAGGACGAGGCCTGTGTTCAGGAGCAGGAGCAAATGTGTGGGTCATAATGGCTTCACTTATTGTGGAGTTGTTCTGGGACCAGTGACTGCAGTCGGTCATAAATTGTGAGTGAAAGCTCACATAAGATGAATTTGCATTCAGTAAATTGAGGTGGTGTGAGGGGTGGAGTGTGTTGAGCCACTTACTAGTCCTTCCTCAGAACGCCTTTCCCCTCAGGGTCAAAGACTTTAAATGCGTTGAGGATGGTCTCCTCTGGATCAGCACCTAGATACATTAAAACAGTCCAAACATACTTTAATTAAAACTCCACTTGCGTGAATCTGATTTAACTTTTATGAATAAATGCTCACCTTTCAGCTTCTCACCAAACATGGTGAGGAAGACTGTGAAGTTGATTGGACCAGGGGCCTCTTTGAGCATATCATCAATCTCCTCCTGTTTCACGTTGAGACGTCCTGTGGCACCAAACGTTTAGCATGAACACACGACACGAGAGGATCGTGGAGATAGAGTTGCAGTACGTCAAGAAAAATATGGATTGACTGATAAAATGTCATCGCTGACATCTTGTAAAACTCAATGTGGGTGACGTCAACATACCGAGAGCAGCAAAAGTGTCTCTCAGATCGTTCTTGTCGATGAAGCCGTCTCTGTTCTGGTCCATGATAGTGAAGGCCTGAGGTCAGAGGGAGGAAGCACAGCACATTTAAATGAGTCTCTCTGCCTTGAAAAGTGCAGAGAGATTGCGGCCACATGCTCCCAGCCCACTCATTTAGTAGTAAAAATCCAATCACTGTCACACGCTGTTTTGGATTCTCTTTCTGCCCTTAAATATTTTATGTGCCATCTTTATAGTTGAACACTGCTAAGTATTTATAACCTGCGAGCCCCCCGGGGTTTAGCCCGGCATCTGGGGCATGCCCAGCAGTGTATCTGCGGCCTAATCACCGATGACACAGTCTGGATGTCTGGGCACCGCCGAACCTCATACCAGCATACCACAGGACTCGCTGCTGCCAAGCCAGGGGCAGGAAAATAGACAGGTGGACATACTACAATGATGAACAATGGAAATGGAAAGACACAAGAGGACGTAGAGGAATGAAGAAATAGAGCCCTCTATGTGTGTGTGTGCGTTGCTGTGTATTTTAAAAGCCAGAAAGCAAGCTAACGAGCACCCTCCACACACTGCTCCCACAAGTCTCATGTCATTCTCAGCCAGATGTAAATCAGCAAAAAGTAAGAATCGGTTGAGCAGATCTCACCTCTTTAAACTCCTGGATCTGAGCCTGCTCAAACATGGAGAACACGTTGGAGTTGGCTCCCTCTGCTTGCCTCTTCTTGGCTTTCTTAGGGGCCTTTTGGCACAGAGAAAAGGAGGAGAGATGAAGCAGTCTCTGCACGTCAGCTGAGGTGAAGCTAGATGCCAGACGACATGAATAAAAGGGGTCATGTGGCTTAATAACAGAAGACTGATTTTATAAAGGGTGGAGATTTGCCTTTCAATCGTAACACAGATGCAGTACCTACAAAATCTGCAAAAAGGAGTTGACTGTCTAAGCCAGCAACAATTTGACACTTATGTTTATTTTTTCTGTGGCGATGCATTCAATGTCTGGTAAAGAGAAAGGTGAAAATTAAACTGTTGCATCCAGAGGTTTTCATTTTTACTTGGTATTTATCTTAGCAAACAAATCATTCGTCACAGAAAATTCATGCAGAGAAATATTAAATACTTGTATATTATAATCTATACACTCATAATGCTCATCCCTCCAGGATAAAGTTAGCATCCTGGAAGCCAAGTGATCATGTCCCATATCTGTCCTTGCACCATCACAGAGCACACACACACACACACGCCCAAAGTGACTTACCATGGCTGAGCAGCTGGGAGGTCAGACCAACAGTGATGCCAGTGAACAATGGGGAGATGGTGGGAAGCCTTTTGTAGCCCCAACGCTCAGCTCTACTGGACGATATTTATAAACTATCTCCTCTTTAGGAAGTGACAGGTAAATGATGCTTCATACAGCGCATACAGTGTTGCATGCTCACAAAGAACGTGCACACACACACTGATCTGTAGTAGCCACTTGCCCCGTGTTGTCTTGACTGACATTGAACAAAGAGATTGGAATAACAGGTTTAGAATATCAAGAGGGGACTGAAGGTTAAAGCACTTAATCACTTTAAACTACCCTCAGTCCACAGACCACTCTAAACTACAGACAGCCGTGGTATTGACTCAATGAAAGTGAGATATGAAATGCAAGCAAGAGTGAAATCTGCTGGACTGGTTTTAAAGTTAAAAAACTTTAAGATAAAGGACAAACTGTGCTATTGTCACCCAGGTGGAGCCAGACGTCCCCCACAGGTAAGATAAAGTCACATATTTGTTCTTTGCATGGCAGAAGTCAGGCAGTTTTTTCCCCCAGCTGACCTTTGAACTTCTCCCTACAGCAACTAAAAGTGTTTTTTGAACTTGAACTTTGAATTTCAAAAGGACTCCATCCAGAAATGGGCTATTTAAAAACCAATGATTGTGACCCTTGGAGGTGGAGTTTGAACCGGATGATCCAAGCCCATCTTTAAACAATATTAAGTGTAGTCTGAACTGGACTTCTTCCAAAGGTGCAAGGCAATATTAAAGCAGGTGGATGCTAATTAAATAAGTTTACCTCCACCTAATGAATTAATTATCACTTAGACAATGTGATGTAGTGTTGATGTGGGTGATACATTAAACTCGTCTTTAATATAGAATATAATTTTTTTTTTCTGAGCTGTCAAAGCATGTGCTAGCCAAGGACTTGAAGTCTGAGGTCGAATTTACCGACTTTCACAGGCATCTGATAATCTGATCCGAGTATCCGTCGTTTTCTTGTCCTCGCTGGATATGAGACATAATGAGAGAGCGTGGAAATAAGCAGCTCTTTAACTGTAATTTATTGACCTGTCAGGACTGCTTTACCGCCAACCTTTGTCACATTTCTCACAGGCTTCTTCACATGACTGGCGCTGGGCTTACCTCCCCACCCGACAATGTCACAGGGCAGTATGGCACAGCCCGCACTATTTATGAGGCCTCATTTATTCTTAAAAGTGAATGCGCTTGATGAAATGTTGCACCGTCTCACCTCCATCGGCCTCTTCTCCACTGAAGCCCGTCCTGGCTGTTAAATGTGCCCGTGAAATAGATTAATACTGATTTCTGATATTTTCATTAAAAAGTAGAGATAAAACAGAGGATACAGGGCCAAAGGAGGAGCTGGACCACGTGAGGATGTCTTGGATCTACTTTGCGCATCACACCAGTATAGGCCTCTTAAAGAGTTTTTAAAACTAAGCTCAGTGTTGTCAACAGCAGAAGGTGCGACATGCTCAAGTGCTGACACCGAACATGTCCTTACAATGCACCACGTCTCTCTGTGCCATTAACAAGTCGACCACCCCCCCCTTGTTGTGGCACCGAGGTCAAGAAAAGTAAGTCTGTGAAAATGAGTCAGGGTTAGGAGGTGAGGCCACGGGTGGGCGATCTATATAAAGAGAGGCGCTGAAAGTCTCCCCACACTCCTTGTTAAATAACACGCTGTTGACGAACTAACGGCAGATGCCAGTGGTGTCGTCTGGCAGTGCGGCGTGTGCAAGGAGGTCGGGATTAGGAGGGTTATTGTTGACCGACAGAGCAGATGCTATTGTTGAAAACCTCTCTCCTTCGGTCCCTCTCAGTTCGTGATCCGAGCAGCAGCGGCAGCAACCACCGTGACTGGAATGGCAGGCCACCGTCGCATTGGCTGAGCGCCGGGATCAGACAGCCATAAATAGACTAACCTCTCTTGACACAATGGACATGGACAAATGGTCGTTTCACAGTCAGCCTCGCTAGGGAAAGGGCTTCAGATATGGGCGCTTTTCTCTCCTGTGTGTCCCGTCTATAATAATTAAAAAGGATGCTCCTATAGGCACACAATCACACAGCATTACAGAGGCGAAGTAGAAGTGAAAGACAATGGTTATAATATTTAATATTCTGTGACAAAATCTCTACAGGGAACGCTAATGAAACATTTGTTAGCAGACATCAATATCATATCCAGCGGTACAGCATTATGATTCAGGATCATGTGAAAAGAAACTTAAAAAGAATATAAAAATAAAATACAACAGGATGGAGCTCCTTTAGAGACCAGTGGGGAAACTTGTGCAATCTGAAGCATTTGGGTGATTTTTTTTTTTTGTTCTCTTGAAAGTTTGTGACCAACGAATCAGTTCTACTTTCTTGGCTTAAATACATTCAGGAAGATTTCAAATGTGTAAAAAGAACCACAGTGGGTTCAGAAAGTTGGAGAAACATCTTCCTTTTGAGCGCCCTACAGCTGACAGACACGCTGGGCAAGTTAAAGTGCGACATCTCATCTGTGTGTACTCTAAAGACATCACTAAAAACCACAAAGATGTTCTATTTCCATAGGTGATGAAGTATAGAAATAAAATCAGCTGAGCCACGTGGAAGCAGCTTGACAACGAGAGCTTACAGACATTTAGACGGATTTTATTGTCTTTTAATGTTGGAGCGACGGTTTAACTTGCCAAGAGCGCCTTAAGAAAAGAAAAAGAAGAGATTTATAATAGTATGACTTTACTGTGCAAATAGGTAATAATTAAGGGAAAGGAGATGTTATTTACGTGCTTCGTTGTTAGCTTGTGGAATAAAAAATATAACCCGAATGAGGCAGAAGCATAAGACAACACTCTGTTTCATTTCAGATATACATATCCATGCCATTTACGAATCAGAAAAAAAAAAACAAAAAACAAACAAACAAAAAAAAAGATTATTTTCATCTTCACCTTGAACAATTTTGGGTTATATACAATATAAGGGACATTGTACAAAAAGAAATGCTCAAGTACTATGTTGTAAGCGTCAAACATGATCTTTTTTTCTCCTCTCTCCTGTCATATAGTTCAGCACTGAGGTTTTGCCTTTGACAGATGGAAGTGCATACACGAGTTGGAGCCATATACAATCACTCACTTGATAAAGGATGTTTGGACATGTTAAAAGAATACTCATTGGACATTCAAGAGGACACGTAATCACTTTTTTTCTTTAACAAAAATAGACATGGCTTATCCAGCCTTGAAATTCCTTCTCAATATATATAAAATTATGTCTCATCTATTTACAGTCAGATAGCGTTCTGAAGGATTAGAAAGTCCTGCTGAGGGTTCTGGGTAGTGCAGTTTTAGTGTCGACCTATTCGAGGGCAGACATTCGTGTGGTGTGTGGTTCTGCAGGGCAGGGAGGGTTTGTTCATTTGAATTTAATTTTAAGTTTGTCTGTGCTCCAGTCACCGCGACTAACCAGAGTCTGGACAGCAGACTGAGATTAGCAGAGAATGATTGTAATTAGCTGATAATGATTGTGAGTTGACATGTCAGCGCTGGGCTAGAGACAGAAATGCTTTTTACACGTACAGTACCCTCCTGCCCTGATCGATCGGTAGCTACCGCGGACAGAGCTGAGCGTGGAAAGGAGCCAGTTGATGTTGATGCTATTTTGAGCGAACCTCTGCCATTTGCACTAGTGGCCGTCTTTGTAAATATTTAGGTATTGACTTGTAAGATTAAGTTGCTACGGCTGTGCTTATCTATCATAGTCACTACTGCCTGGAGTTAACTGAAACTAGCAAAATCCAGAGTCAGGTCTAAAGTTGGCAACTCATCCCAGATTTTGTTTTTGAAGAAATCAATTGAGTAATCTCTTTCTCAGAGTGCAGAGCACACAGTGAGCACACACAGTTACTTCAAAAAACCTTGCTCAGGAAGTTGTTAAATATGGCATTTTGTCGACCTTTATTGATTTGGGTCAGTTCATTGAGAAAAATAACCTGATTCTAATGACATCTATTTATTTATTTCTCTCTCTGCTGACGGCTACAGTTGTTTTCCTCTGTGGGTTTGTCAGTTTAGATGCCAGGCAAAACTGATGTGTGGCAGTGTTTCATCATGAGTTGGTGACAGTCTCAACAGTCTCACTCTGCTTCCTGCTTTCCCTTTCCAAAAGATGAATTCCTCTGTCCGTGCTGGGTGTGCGGCTCTGTTGTCGCTCAAACAGATGATTGGTCCCAAACCTGCAGGATGAAGTGAGAAACATAAAGTCAGGTTTATGTTTAGACACGCATGGACTGTCAGTCAGACTGTTGATGTGTTAACTGGAACCAAAATAGAGAGTCTGTAGCCATGTTAATGTGTCGTTGAGCTCAGTGTTAACATCAGCATGATCACAGTGACAGAAACGTTAACGGAGATCAGTATATGTGAAAAATAGAGCTGCATTTGAAATATTTATCTGATTATGCTGCTACATTAAAAAGTCACAGTATCACCAAAATTATTTGAAGTTATCCCGTAGAGGCAGTGAATGTCTGTAGCAAATTTCACAGCAATCTGCACAAAAGTTGTTCAGACATTTTACCCAAAAGCAGAGCTGCAGGTGGTGCTCAGTATGTCAGCAAGAAGGGCGCTTACCAGAGCCATTAGGATTTATCCTTTGGGCACCATAAATACATTTTCCAAACAATCTATCAGTACGTATTGTGAAAACAGCTCACAAATACCCAAAAATATCAAACTGCAGGTGGTTCAAGAGGAAAAGTCAGGGGATCACCATCAAGTCATTCATCTTGTTGTTTGGCTATTTCAGGCCAAAGTGGTGGGCTGTAACTACAGTCTGGCATGTCTAAAAGCAACAGTGGAGTAATAAATAGTAAAAATCAACCAAAGTGGTGACAAACCTTGTTAACAGGGTTGATGGGTGTGCGACCAGAGCCAGTGTGAAGCCTTTGGCGCTCTTCGAATCGTGCGGGGGACCTCTCCCTACGCACGTCCATCATCCGGCCAGGAGAGCGGTCCATTCGAGGGTCTGCCATGGCTCTGCCCGGGGAGCGCTCTAGCCGGGGGTCAGCCAGGGCTCTGCCTGGAGACCCCACTATCCGACTCTCCAGCATCCTGCCAGGAGACTTCTCTCTGTCCAGAGGGCGGCTGGGGGACTTGTCCCGTCGAAACTCTGTGCGAGCCTCTCTGTAGCGGTGAGGTGTGCCAGGATCGCTGTGAGTGAGGGGATTGGCAGCCAGCCTTTTTGAGATGTGCTCATTGTAGGAGGGAGGCCCGCGCTTGTTAGGGCTGTTAGGGAGGAACCGGGGCATAAAGATGTGCAGGGAGCATTGGTCAAAAAGAAAAGGTATTTCGTGTCTGGGGTCATGAATGTTGCTTGGCACTGTCAGGTGATGAGGAGATGGACTCACAATCGGGCCCATTTGAAAAGATATTGCTATTCATATTTCAAAAGACTTAACCCATCAACTCTATTTGGTTTTCTAAAGGAGCAAAGAGCAAAGAGAAAACCTTTGAAAAAATAAATCTAAATCAACAGTGTGTGTAACAAAGTCGTTGGTGAGCTTCAAATAGACCAGGAGGCAAAAGAGGAAGTCTTTATTCAACAATTTTCAAAAGGCATTTTAAAAAGCGAGTATAACTTAAAAAGACAGATCTCAGGACTTGTTACAGATAAAAAATGAACTCCTCCTCCTGTGAAGAGCAAAATGAAAGCGTTACTCTCCTGTTTTCAAACCAGATTAGACATAAAGCCCATAATTTAACCACCAACACATGTGGATGCCAACCTGTGCCCAGCAGTGCCAACCAGTCCCACTGACCCTTCAACACCACCAGTGTACATAGAATAAAGGAGAGCAGTGTGCTTGAAATGCTCCTGGTTACGAGTAATTGTGTAAATTGGTTAATTAAAAAACGAGAGAGAACAGACAGTAAGCGTGACCTCAGGCAACTTTAATAAAAAGTGTTTGTCCTCACCTGCGTCCGGAGCCGTTCCGCTGCAGGTCTCCGACACCCTCTTGGCTCTGGACCAGGTTGCCCTTGCAGCAAATGACCCGCAGTTTGTTCTGGTAGGAAGAAGCCAGGTAGATGGCCCCAGAGGAGATGGCTGGGCCAAGGTAGCGTGGGTTTGGGATATCCAGGTGTGCATATGAGTGAGGCCTGGAAAGAGATAAAGACATTAGACACTGTATCCTTTAAAACAGAAGAGGCAGAAATGGATGACTCTTGTTGAGAAGTAATGGAATTAAAATACTATTATACGTATGATAAGTAAGTATAGATGACATAAGTAAAGATCCACGAAAAGATGATACCATTTACTAAGGGAAAGTGAGTGTGAGTGTAAACTCTAATTAATGCAATCTTACCCCAAAGCAGCGTGTCCCAGAATTTCAATAACGTCCAGAGAGTTGAAGTAGGTCACAAACAGGTAGGGTTCCCTATAGGCTGAAAATCCAGAAAATCCAGTTAGCTTAATATGATGACTCACATATTGAGCATTAAAAGCAAAAGGAGAAATTCTGATTTAAACCAACCGAATGAGAGAGGCAGGCGGCTCCATTTGATATCATCAGTTCTACTCCTGCGGCCGTATGAATCCACAAACACGCCAAACTCTGCGAAAACAAATTTGAGGAATCATGTAACAGCGATTCCAATGATGAACAATGTCAGACAGTCTCAGATTAACTGGCGTACGTAACATGCTGTACATGTGTGTCCACACAGACAGGAAAGAAATGTCTAACCGTGGAAACAGAGCAGGTATTCGTCTTTCTGTGGAGCCGTGGTGACCTGGATGATGGAGATGGGGAAGCTGTGAGAGGACGCGGCGAAGACAGCCGAAGCTAGCGTCACATCGTTTTTATCCAGGAACTCTGCAGAAAGAAAGAAACCACATCTATATCAGTCCACCTGTTCTGGTGTGACTGTCGAAATCTCGCTGTGACAGAACACCAATTATATAATCTTGCTGAAACACAGTGTGATCGACAAAGCATCATTTTAAGAAGTAATATCAAAACAGGATTTGTGTGCTGATGCCTACGACAAATAAACCACAACGGTGGGTGACCTACCTTCCAGCACGTACTGCTTCATCTCAATCTCATAGAACTTGTTGGTGCCGATAATGATGCTGTAGCCTGTGAAGTGGATACAGCTGCAGGGCTCAGAGGTCTCAATCTCCTGCAAATACAAAAAAGGAAAACAGAGCATCTGCTTTGGTACAAAACACTGCCTTTCCTTCTTAACAGCATTATTTCTTTAGGCCTGCTCACCTTCCTGATGCAGAACTTGTTCAGGCTTTCATTATGTCGCAGAATTGTAATCTTATTAGGCATGGCGGCACAGATACACATCCCATTATCAATCTGTAAAGAGAGAACAACAGTGCAATCAGGACAGCAGTAAAATATGTGCAATCAGACAGCACCCGAGTGCACCGTTAGTGCGATGATAAGCTCATTAGCTCAGACTAAATGACGGTCTAATTAAAGGGATTTTTGTCTGTGTAAGTAACAACAATCTAACTCACCTTTCCAGAGGAGAAGAGGTGGCATCCCTTGACCGTCTCAAAGATGAAGGGGTTCAGGTCAGGCTGTGCTGGGAGATGGGACTGCGACAGAGACTGTTTCACCTTCTTGATCTCCACCAGACACAGGGCCCTTTCCTCTCCTGGACAACACAGCAAACGCACCACGTACAATCAGAAACGGTTACCTTAGCAAATTTATACACGTGCTTATTACCAAATAGAGGTCCTATAATACAAGCCTATACTCTGTGTTACATAAAAAGCTGGATCTACACTCTGCATCCCATTTTCAAAAACAACCAATATATCAAATAGTTGTGTCCAGAATAATAACATTTATTACAGAGGAAAACTGGCAGCGTTGATGCAGAGTTAAATAAATAATCTGGCAATATAATCACTGACTTGATAATTCGTTAGCACTGACTACAGCACTAAAATGACTGATAATTGAGTATAACGGCCTCCTTTTAATATCAGGTACTGACCAGTGATCATTAGCAGCTTATCGAGCTCCTTGAGGATCTGGATCTGGAACACAGAGGTCAGTCCGGGGATGTGGGTCAATGAGTTCTTTATGACGTTTAGAGCATACAGACCCTCCTCGGAGCCGACCAACACGATCTAAGGGAAAGGATGAGGTAGACTGTAAGAACTTAATGAGAGATATGTGCGGCAGGATGACGCTGATGGAGCAGGTTTTTTGGTCACCGTACCTGGTCAGTAAGAGGCAGAGTGCAGTTGATGTCCAGGCGGTCGTCACCCTCCAGCTTCAGCAGGGAATTGCCCAGAAGTTTCTATTGAGACAAGATGCAGGAAAAGAGAGACATGGAGCAGAGGGAGGGCCCCAGTTAGGCAAGTCTGCAACAAGTCAGTCACTTTAGAGAAAGAAATGTGACCCAGCGAGGACGACAGCCAAAGAGACGTCACCAGCTAAAAGCAGCTCTGTCCTTCATTATTAATAAATTAAATCTACATATAAGCTGAAGATGTCTGTACCACCAAAGAGACGTCAATTGTCCGGCCAACAAAAAAACAAAAAAATTAACAAACAAACAAACAAACAAACAAAAACAAAACCAAAAAAAACCCCACAAATAACACATAATTTGGGATACTATTGTCTGATATTTTTCAACAAAAGTGCTAATACAAGTTTCAATGCCAAATTGACAAAATTGTATTATTTTGCCGACTGTAAACAACATTTTCTACAATTTATTTTTCATGTTTGGGTAAAAAAAGAACCCAAATCAAGGTCAAACTTGTTCAATATTTTCTTTGCACAAACAACTATAAAAAAAGAATACAGTGCAAAGTCTTCACTTTTGTGATTAAACAAGACTAGGAAATGATCAAACATTTGCGGCAAACTTTTAGCACTTAATTGTGATACTCTGATACTCTGCAGACACAATTCAGTCTATATAACTGTTCTATGTCTATATTTCTGGATGGCCAAAGAAGCAAACACAGCGTAGCAACAACAGCAGTTGTGGAAAAAAACATTTAAATTCATTTGAAAAATATGGTTGAACACTGCCAGTGCCTTTTATGATAACCACCAAGGCTTCATGGATGTTGTTCACCTCAGGCCATACAGTATGGATGACCATTTTATGTCAGTGCTGCAGCACCAACTAGGCTAACAAAGGGTGGCCATAAGTACGCAGACACTAACATCCAGACACCTTTGAGAAATTTTGGTCTGGGGCTTTTTTGGTGGTTTGGGCCCCTCAGTTGCAGGTAATATAAACAACAATGCACAGTGATATTTAGACAATAATGTGAATCCAACATTGTAGAGTTTAGAGAAGGACTTTGGGATAAGACTTATTCAGGCCAGCACTTATTTTCACCGCTACCACTGGGTAAAAGACATAATAACATCAATGCACTTTCTGTTCTAGTTATCCAAGTCTACTTCTTTATGTGCTTTTTATACTGTAGAGTGTGTGCAACTCTGCATGATGGCGCCTGTGCACTGTGTATACTTTGTGTATGTTGATTGGAGAGCAGCCAGGGAACAACTTGTTCTTTGTATGTACACAAACTGGTGGCCACAACAATGCCCTTGTGCACAAAGTGAGGTCCATAACTCACTTACTGAATTTAACTGGTCTACACAAAGCCCTGACATCAAGGCCATCAAACAACTTTGGGATAGATTGAAGTTTTTGAAAAGCTCCTCTAAAAATGTGGAGCATATTAGTGTCCAAATCTAGAAATGGATTTTTTTCTTTCTTTTTTTTTCAGTTTTTGGAATTTGATGTTAAGCAATCAGATCTAGGTGGGTGTCCAAATACTTTTGGCCATGTAGTGTACTATGTCATGAGGACATAAGTTGCATATTAAGCTTTAAAAAAAATGTCTGAATAGGTGATTAGATAATTAACAAGACAAGGGTAAAACTTTGGGGAAAATGTTGACATACAGCTTAGAGAAAATCAAGGACTATTTCCATTTCCACTATTGCCATTTGTCACAGAATGTAAGAGCAATGGGAAAACTGCTTCTAAAACGTCAATAAACACACACCAACCAGACACCAACAGCAGAAGCCTGCAGACTAAGTTAAAGCACAGGTGTGTGTTGTCTGTCTGTCACATTTTAGTGAAGGGGGATACAGCAGTGCATGGCTTTTGCAGAAGCATGCATGACAAAGCATATGACACCAGGCCAGAGGTCCTCAGTAGTGCCTATTCACACTCATGCATTATTTAAGTTAATGAGCGTAAGGTGTAATTGATGTGTGTGTTCGACCACTAAATGCAGCCGTTTTTCACAGGACAGTTACTTCCATGTGCCATGTTGAGAAACTCAGCCTGGGACTGTGTTGACCTGCACTGACCAGCATCAGTGTTGTTTGCAGAGATGTGTACAGCTACTGCATGCTCAGCCGGTCGCTCGACTGTAGCCCAAGCATTCGTGCAGCCACTTACTGTACCTGAACCAGAGGGGATAGGTTCTTCTGTCTTTTAGAAACACCTGCCTATAACATGATCCACACAACCGAGTTGAATGGAGATAGACACGCACAGTATAACCACATCAAGAGAGACGATGACAACACACAAATACGAGATGTGGATGTTGAGAACATGCAGAGAGAAAGAAGAGGGAGAGAAAAAGAAGTGAAGGCACTGGCTGATGTTTAATGGAGGCATTCAGTATATTTTACCCAGTTTTCACACCAAACAGTACAGCCACCCTCAGATAAAAGTTACTCATTTGAAATGTTCTTAATAAGCCAGTTTGTCTTAAATAAAGGAGACACTGGGCTGTCTTTTTTACACATCCAAACCCAAACAAGCCTGACACAAGCAGAGTAATACAATATACACACAATACTTACAGCATCAGAATCCACTTTTTCTCTTGATCCACGGCTTCCACCCACCACAGACTCCAGTACAGCCACCCAGCGCTGCTTGTCAGGGAAGCTGGGAGCCATGAAGTAGAGGGCCTGGCCGGGCCAGCAGGTGGTGTGGGGATGTGACTCCAGCTTCAACACATAAGGGATGTCTGCGTGCACACACAGAAAAGACGGATTGGTTGGCTATCTTGCTAACAGCTTAATTGCAAAGCTTAGCAGAAGTGTCAACCTTGTGTTGTATTTTGTGAGTGAGCGTACACATGTGATGCAAGAATATAATCTAAAATTTGGGATGAGGATGATGTACTTAAAATCCTACAGAAGGCTGTAGTAGGATTACGCGGTATTGATCAGGTACCTGACTTGGCAGTGTTGATGAGCTCAGAGGCTCCAACAGCTCCATGAACAGTCACCTCTCCATCAGGAAGACAGAGCTCAAACTCCTCCTCAACTTTTATACAATCTACGAAACAAACACCACATTATTTATTATTAGATATTGCTGTACTGATCTACATGAAAATATAAAGACTAAAATGATTACAAACTTATTAATAAATGGATCAGCGATGTTCAATCGAGTTTAAAATTAATTTTTCTATTACCAATAAAAATACATCCGTTTTAAAAATGAAGAACCGACCTTCTCTGGGTTCAGAATCATAAATGGACACTTTGGTTCCATCAAGCACCACATATTTCCTCTCCCAGCCCTGCTGACCACGCTTGCCATTTCTGTGTGAGCAAACACACAGATGCACACTGCTGTTAAAGCTGTGAAATAACGTACATGGTCAGTATGGTGGGTAAAGGACTGAGGTCAGAGGTTACCTAGGCTGCTTCATCCATCCCTCCAAGCGAACATGCCCACTGGCCTCTTTGACCTGCAGCGCAGGAGAGTTTGCCTTTTCTCGGCATAGAGCCTCTGAAAAGTGAGTGGCATACTCAGCTGGCAGACCGCAGGTGGCCGGAAGACATGGTGAGCATTTAGGATGACAAAGGGTGTGACACTCTATAATGCAACAAAGAACGGGGGTGAAAAAATGTTGGATTTATTAAAGTTATCATTAATGATGGAATTAATATTTCAAAGACGCATACCACAATAAAAATATACAAATACCACTAATTTTATCGCTTCTGTTATCACAGTACAAGTAAATGACCTTAGGAAAGCTACTTTTCACATTACTGTGTATGCTTTTACACCGCCTACACTGCTGGTTTGGGATTGCATCAGAATCCCATACATTTCTTTTCCAGGACTCTTAACAGTAGGAATTTTCATGATAGTCTAAACAAGACCAGTCTGATGACACCATGTGATGGAGACTAATGCGATGGCCACGCAACAAAAACTATTTCTGGAATTTTTGTTAAGGCTGGCCAATAATTTGTCCTCTGAAATATCTTCACATTCAGCACGCCGAGCGTCAGTGCAGGATACAAACCAAGACAAGTGGCAGCCTGACGTCCAAAATGCACAGTGTCCAGGCAGACGGCACACTTGGCAGCCCTCATGTTGAGGCCCACAGTGAAGCGATGAGGAATGTTGTGGTGCATTCTCTCTTTCACACGACGCCCAAACTCTGCAACGCAAAAAGGGAAGAGGTGGGCAGGGATGGAAGTTACTGAAAGAGAAATATGACACCATACTATTTTTTTTAACAGACTAAAGTCCCTTCAGAAGTTGGCCACAAGTCTGTGAGATTCAGTTTTTTCAAGTGGCATGGGGCAATTTGAGTTATGAATGAAATATTTTCAATTGCAGGTTTTAGGCATATCAGTTTTCAAGTATGCTTATGTAGTCAGAAGCAGATTATGCATGCCAATGACTATGGGATGCATTCAAATGTTTCTGGGTGAAAAGCTACTTGTCTAACAATAAGCTACCAAAGTCATGACTCCAGGAAAAGAAAAAAACAAACAAAAAAAACCCCATCATGTCAAACTTGAGCTTTATGAATAAAGGTCAGGTTGCTGTTAGTCTGACAACAGGACAGTAAGACAGATGTACAGTATGGCATGAGCATATGTGTGTGTACAGTATAACATGCATGTGGATGAGCTCATGCATGTGAGAGGGCACATTGTGGTGACTGCTAACTTACTTTCAAAGGTGACCCTCCTCTTTTCTGTGAGGAGCAAGAGGAAAGAGACAGAAAGGAGAGAGCAGTCTAACAATAACTATGTGAAAGCAAAGGAACACAGACAGTCAGGAGCCTGAATCACAAAGCAAGTTCAACTAAGACTTTGATGTGTATTTTATCATAGATGCATGTTTGGATAACAGCAGACTGACTGCCTTATGGTATTATAACTTCTGATGTTATGGCATTAAAGGTTTCAGTTGGTGAATAAGATGAGTCTGTGAGGCTTTTCGCTTTCTTATGAATGCATTTTTTTGTTGCTGAAAGCTACTGTTAGAATTGTTGTTCTATATTTTTTTCCAGAGTTTATTAGGATATGGGCTGTTCACACATTTCGATACAATCCACTGAACCTGCTACACAGCTATGATGCATGCAGAAAAGGTTCAGTTTCCATGGTGATCCACCCCATAGAAAAGGTAATTTTGCTCTGTGATAGCGGAAAGCCCAGATTAAAACCAATGTTACCTGGCTTATCCACTATTCTTACTTTGTGAGGCAGACCCAAGCAGGATTACAATTTTAGCTGGATAACGGCACAGTGAATAAAACCCAAACACATGTTTTTACTTCAGTCCATGTCCCTGGTTTAGAGAAAGACCCAGGTTTAACATGTACTGAGCACAGTTATCCAACCTTCATTAAATTCATAATCCTGCTTCACAAGACAAGCCATAGAAAGAACACACACAAAAACACACCACATAAAAACAAAACAAGTGACAAGAGAGTCCGTGTGTGTTGATCGCATAAGGGTTAACACTCCTGTGGGGGAAACTGTACACCTTCAAAACATGAAATTCTCTGTTCAAAATTAGTCTGTGTGTGAGTGTCTAACCTTCAGGTGTGGAGGTCTCCTTGCAGCGGGTGGAGGGGTTGAGCAGGCTGCTGGGGTTGGGCTGATGTTCTGGGGATTTGACAATGGCCGACATGAGGATTTGATGTCGCGCCTGGGCTGGCGTGGAGGGAGCCACATGTTCCTGGGCTTTGAAATGAGCCGCTGTGTCACCAGAAAACAAATAAAACAACCTAAATTTAGATCGGTAATAACAATTAAGTTGGAAATATCAGGCCCCATTACCAAAAAACTAATAGATTCTGAAATGAATCTCATAGGTTGGCAGGTGTAGATAATGGATAATGGAGCAAAACGCTGCCATGGCAACTCTGTTTGAAGATGTCTGGGAACAGATAAGAGAGGAGGCACAACACAGGATTTCCTGAGCTAACTTAGTTTGTCATTTCTAATCTCAAATGGCATACATAACTTTGAAGTAATATGAACTTGATGAAAAAAATGCGATTACTAGAGTTAAATCAACACCTCTCTGACTTAAAATTAAAACTCTGCTAAACAGAAACATACACATAACAAATTATACTGCTCTTTATGGGATGATCCAAAATGAAGAACAGAGTATTATCTCATTCATTGCAACCAAGCAATGCCACAAGGTATAAAATCTGTCCGATATCTGGTGTAGTAACTGTGCTGCCCAACACTATGGCCTACCCTCTTCTCTGAGGGATCGTAGCTCTATCCTCATCTTCTGCAAAGCCTCTTCCAGCTCAGCACACCTTGAGCGCTCTTTCTCCAAAGCCAGTTTCATGTCACCGTACTGCAAGGGAACTGTTGGCTGGGCCTGTGGGGCCAGCGCCCCATTCGTTGTGGTGCCTACATCTTCCCGACGCCGCCCAAATATACCCTGCTCAAAGAGGGAGCATGTTACTAATAATATACAAGCATGATACAATGGATACACATTTTAGATTAAAAAACAGTTTAAGTCTAATTAGGCCTGGGGTCGTCATAAAATGTTTTCCCAGACCTTCTTCTTCTTGGTGGGCTGGTCCATTTTGGCCTGCAGGAAGTCAATGAGTTTGGTCTGCTGGGAGATGGTCCCCTCCATCTTTACCTTCTCATGGGAGTATACAGCCTGCAGGAAGGAAAACAGATCTTCAGAGAAGGAAATACCTCTGAAGACATCTTACAACGAATTCCCTGAATAAGAGTTACTATATCCTCTTGATCCCCTGAGATACCTTATTACTTGCAAACATCAGTTGCACTTTTATAATATCCAACTAGGACTCCCTTTCTCCCTAGAGACCGCAGTATTTCATCACACTGCAAAGGTATTTCACTGAGCACCTGTATGTTCTCCAGCTGGTACTCAAGATCGGTTCTCTCAGTCTTGAGCATGTCTGTCTGGTCCAGGGCGTCCTGCAGGCCTTGGGTCAGGCGGAATATGTGGCTCTTCTGGAGGTCCATCTGCTGCTGCAGCTTCCCTTGCTGTGGGCACACAGATAATTAAACTAGCAAATCAGATTTAAAATCAGCCACATTTCAGTGCCATAGGAAATGTAACCAACTCAGTAAATACATGTGTTTCAAAAAGGATGTCCCAAACAGAATACCATTTTAACCAACAACTGAAAAGATATTGAAATGCTTTAACTGAAAGTACAAATCTTTCATGTTTTTGAATGAGTCTAGAAAACAAATGCAAGTTAAATTCAGTGGAAACAGGTTTATGTTTATGTGGTTGGATTTCACTTTTTACCTCCTCCATCAGCCTCTGTTTCAATTCTCTCTCTGTCTCCAATTTCTGCTGTAAGCTGCGGGCGTTCATCTCCAGCATGGCGTGCTTTTTCTCCAGATCATTGAGCTGTGAGAATGCGAGGGAATGTTCAATCGTCACAGCTAAAACTCAACTCAGTGTGGATTTCTCTCTCAGAATGAAAACACATATACATTGTTTTACTTTAAGGTGTAGTCTAAAATTCTTATGCAATACATTTTTTGTTAAACTCAGAGAACATCTCTTCATGTTCTGTTAGCTGGTTGGTCTGTGTGCTCTGAAAATAAAAAATATGTGTTCATACAGAGCACTTGCTGTACATGGGAAATTAATGGAGTGGCTGGGACCAGGCCACTAGCTTGTTCTTGTTCTTAGGTCAACAAATACTGATGCTTTGTCACAGCTGATGCTCATGCACAGGACAACACTAATGCTCACACGAGTTTGACAGCGGGATCATTTGTGTTTATGGTGGACATTCGCCTCTCCATCTGTCTCCGGTGAGTTCCATTTTCATAACTGGTGTGTCAAAATCAATAAATATTCACTGTATCGAGCAAGTCTTATGAAGCCGGTTGAAATTTTCTGGCTAATTATAGCAGTATGATCCCAAAGCAAACTGATTTTGATTAAATTGTAATGAGATGCTGGGGGGGTTGCTTCTGAAGGGGCACTAAAGGAAGGGGTGAATTTGTTTGACTGTGTGTGAGTTCAAATATCAACCAGCTTTCTCCAGGACTGTAGACTACACCTTTAAAAGGACTGAAGATGGGGTAATAGATCATAAGTAAAACACATAAACACTCACAGTATCAGATAGACTTTCAGCCTTCAGTCTCTGCTCCTTCAAGGCCTGCTGTAAGGCCATTATCTCAGCCTTGTGCTCTTTGACGGCCAGCTCCACCGCCTGGCGAGACTCAGTGCTGCGCTGGTCTGCACGCAGCCTGTGAACAGCATAATAACTTATCATATATCTATTAATGGCATAACGTGTAGTCATCCTCATGTATTCTAACAGTCCTTTCACTCTCACGTTACCTGTTCTGCTTCTCATTGTCCAGCAGTCTCTGCAGATCTCTGGTGCGTCTCTCTGCTTGGCTTTTTTCGTCCTCCAGGGCGCCTCTCCAAGCCTCCCACTGCCTCTCCTTTTCCAGCAGCTCATCATTTAGGGACTCCAGCTCCACCACCTGCTCTTCCAGCATGCTGCATGTGGTCTTCAGTGTCTCAATGTTCTGGGAAGATAAACGAAAGAGCAGACTGTAGAGGACATCTTTCACAGCTTTTGGGTGAAACCACGTGATTGTTGTGTCTCCTGCATTTTCACTGCACACACGGGCTCAGTATTATGAGGATGAAATGTTCATCCTATCCTTGGTCTGCAACATGAGGAGGAATAACGTTAAAATGACTTGTTACAGTCTGATGTCTTAATAAAACATGCTGAAAAACTGAAACCGTCAAAAATTTATTTAATTTTTCACTACATTTACCCATATAAGACACTGTAGGTACAGATTTAATTATGTTAAAAAGTTACTAGTTACATTTGAGTGTGTGTTACCTGTTTCTGGTTGTTGAGGTGCATCTCGCGGTCAGCCACCTCCCTCCTCAGCCTGTCCACCTCCTGGCTGAGCTGCAGCTGGTCCTCCCTCTCATCTGAAGCTTCGTCAAGCTGTTTGGACAGGTAGAAGTTCTGGCGATTCAACTCAGCATTCTCCTGACTCAGCTGTGTAAGCTGCTCCTCTAGGTCAGTGA
Source organism: Scortum barcoo (assembly GCA_023238725.1). NCBI lineage: Eukaryota > Metazoa > Chordata > Actinopteri > Centrarchiformes > Terapontidae > Scortum > Scortum barcoo. The sequence goes on from JAKKUS010001138.1 coordinate 50,298, forward strand.
TCACCTGAGGCACACAAACAGGTAGGTGTCAGTCTTGCTTGTGGAGGGGGGATTTTTAGGTTCTGGCCACAAAGTGCAGAGAGGGGCAGAAAAAGGGAGAGAGTCGTTTAAGTAACAGCACACTTGAAAGTTTACATCTTAACAGCAACACTGATTATTGTACGCACCGAAAGGGAAGGTGCTACCAAAATCCCACCAGTATGTGACTTACTGTATGTTTGCCATGTAGCATTTAGGAAAATTGTGTTTAATTAAGTGAGTCAAATATCATATAAGTTCTCTCATGTGTATGATTTGAAAGTTCAATGAGGCGGTATGTTGAAAGTTGTGCATTAAACTCATCCATCAACATGTTATAGATGTCTTCCATTTAGGTACAGTAAATGTGTGAAAAAATCTGTATGGAAGCAAGTGTTTGGGCAAAGTTGAAAAATGCTGTATGAAAGCTGAAAGCTACATTTGAGCAAACTTTTAGTTGAACATGAATCATCATTTAGTCAAAGATCCTGTGAAATCTTTTGTAAATTGTTCTGCTGAAAGCTGAGACAAAAGGCTGTGGCACACTTACTGAGCAGCTGTCTCTCAAGGCGTCAAACTTGCGCTGAATTTCATCTCTGTGATTCTGTGAGAAACAAGAGCAAATGAAGAGCAAAACTACAACTGTTACATAAAATGGCAAAGAATGGTGTATTGTTGACAGCATATTTAAAACAGACTGTACACCTGCATTTCTATGATTGACACTGATTGCACACATATGTTGCTGCACACATTTGTCTTACCCTGAGGGCAGTGATCTCCTCCTCAGCCTCAGCGGTGGTCTCCTCCAGCTCAGTCTTTGCCTGCTGCAGCTGGCTCTCCAGGGCAAGACGTGCAGCCTGCAGGCTGCTAATCTGGGACTCACGCTCCTGCAGAGAAAGGGTCAACTCTGACACCTGCCTCTTGATCTCCAGCTTCTCTTCTTCGTGTTCTAGGCCCATCTATAAGGAGATAGGACTGGGGTGAATGGTGTGTGCATATCACAGTGTAAATCAGACCTGAAACAGATTGTATTTGCATATAATTTTCAGCATTTTTTAAAACCTGCTCAGAACACCAGATGGTAGGCATTTTAGGACATCAGGGTGATTCAGAAATTGGAGGGAATCTAAGAACTGGTTGAAATCAACATACAGGACTGCTTGAAACCAGTTGATCCACATCTACTTGTTGTGCTAACATTTTCTATTATGGCTGATATAAACTTGCAGTTACTTGCACATACCTTTGCTTTTGGTACAGGCACGTACTTGATACCAGTATACATTTAAAACCAGATATGAGAGCAAAGAACTGAAACAGAGCTAAAAATGTACCAATTAAATCTGAAGTAATGCAACCTGAATGGGCAGTTTAAGAAAAGGGACAAAAGGAGAATAATTAGAGGATGTCAGGGGACACAAATTTCACCAGCAGATATAGAAATTCGGATGCAAACTCTGCTAAAAAAAGAAATGGACAGCACTAAAAACATAAAAGTGCAAGTGAAAAATAAGACCCCTGGTAATTGGATTTAAACTGTCAAACTTGTTAAGAACAAAAAAGAAAAAATATTTAATAACTTTTTAAAAGAACATATGTACACTGTGTTGATTTACTGTCCTGAAACAAAGTAAAGTTGAGACATGGAGCGGTGCGTTTTGCATCTCCATAGGACTATTACAGAGATGGAACAGTAGATTTCATCTGAAACTACATATTTGTGTGTGGGAGGGGACAATGTGTGTGTGTGTATGCAAGGGTGCAGAAAGGCCAGCAATTAGTGCCAATCTGTGTATCATGTCTCAGCAGGGAGGAGTGTGTGGAGGTAGAGATATGACATCCAGTCAGCAGGTTGTTCAGCAGTAACATCAGCAGACAGCACCCCAGGGAGGCGAGAGCTCTCAAACAGGAAAAGGGGGCCAAAGAGGTCCTCAATTATGTCAGAACCTCTTTTTATAGAACAGGATACACCTGCAGCTAATGGATTTTATGTTGCATTTCTCAGAGCAGTGAAGAAACATTATGTAGTTTTAGAACTTTTAACTATTGTTTAATGCATTATCAAATATTCACAGGTGAGTGTCAAAATTCTGAAAAAGGTATTTAAAAAAAGATATGCATCAGCTTTAATGTATCAGTGTGAGACTTCATTGAGTCTTGTAGAAACCTGCAGACCTGAGGTGAAAGACAAATAGCATCTTGCTCAAGGACACTTCTGTGGGATAGATGCTTGACGTGGGAGCTTTGACCTCCGTCCTCCAGTTTAAAGGTAAATTATTCACTGGCCTTGCAACGATGTCCTGCTTTATTTTCATATGGTTAAACATATGCTCACCTGATTTGTGTAGAGGCCCAGTGGCAATTTTGTGGAGGTGCCATTATAGACCTTCAGCATTTAATTAGCTGTTTATCTGAAAGGGATCTGAGCTCGCTTGCTGATCAGATGCCTTAATCCCTTTTGTGGATAGTAATAATGTACGGCTGCACTGTGTGCTAGTTAAAGTGAATTACTTAATCTTGAGCTCACAGATTTTGAGCCACGTCTTTGCTTCTTGTTGCCTCACCTCACGTAGCTTGCTCTCCAGCTCCAGCAGCCGGGTCCTCTTCGTCTGCTCCTGCTGACTCATCTTCTCCAGGTGCTCCTCCAGTTTGGCGTTTTGGGCCTCAAGCTTGCCTGCCTGAGACTCCAAATAGAACTTTTGCTGCCGAAGCTCTGAGATCATCTCCTCCTGGGCTTTCCTGACAAAAATATACACACAGATGTCAAGTACATATGAGCAAATATGTGGCTCTTAAGCTCCTTAATACTCTACACTGTGTTCACTAGATAGTGGCTAACCGTGTCTGTCTGCAGGTCCTGAGCAGGTAGTATATAGTAGGTTTAGATTTATTTATTTATTTTATTTTTTTAAACTTTTTTTTTACTTTTTACTAAACTAGCTATGAAACACTGTAAAGCAGATGAAAGCTGTAGGTTCAGGTGCTAATTCTCTGTAGGTTGATCACTGAGCCACTCCTTTTTTTAAACTGTCACACTATTTCACTATCATTTGATTTTGTCATTATAAAAAGCAGATTATAGCCTCTTTAACCTAAGAGATTATCCACAGTTTACACACAGGGGAGACAGATCAGCTGTGGTGCACAAAGATGTAAGTGCACACTAATAAAGCAATTGGAGGCTCAAGGAAAGTCAGTGTGGGTAGGGGCACTGATAAAAGCACAGTGTGTGTAGAAGGTCTAGTTAAC